>CM056998.1:109168729-109217785 GCA_029891345.1 Dryococelus australis
GAGATGATTAGAATTCCACAACACGAGTGCGACAAAAGACTGCTACGGGCGAGATGCAACAACACAATGTGTTGGCACTTGTCAATGCAAACCCCCACATGTGTGCACGAGAACTTTGCAGGTTCGTAGAAATAAGTAAAACAAGTGTGTTATGGATACTGCGCCAAAGGAAATTCCATCTATATCATGTGGCTCTTCGTCAGGCATTACATGAAGGTGATTTCCAGCAGTTTTTTTTCTTCAGTTTTGTAGGTTTGTTCTAATGTCTGTAAGGTATAACAACAATTTTCTGAAGAAAGTACTATTTACAGATGAAGCAACCTGCACAAACCATGGGCGGGTGAATTTACTAAATATGCACCACTGGGCAATGGAGAATATGAGTTGAGTTTGGCACGTGGAGCACCAGCAACAGTGGAAAGTGAATGTGTGATGTGGAATAGTTGGAGCCTATGTCATAGGCTCATACTTAATTCAAGGGACAATGACTGGCTGTACGTACACCCATTTCCTCAGAGAGATCTTACAGCACTCCTGCAAAACATACTGCTCGACATACGTCGTGATATGTGGTTTTAGCATAATGGTTGTCTGCGGTTTTTAGCTTTGGTGGTGAGGCAATGAAATGTTTCCAAACTGGTGGTTAGGGCATGGTGGCAATGATGGTGTAAGATGGTGAGCTTGTTCCCCTGACCATACACCTCTCAGTTTTTTTCTGTGGGCAACACTGAAAAATATGGTTTACAACACAGGTGCTACAACGCCAGAAGACATGCAGAAACACATTTTGGCAGCTTGTAGAGGCATTATGCCAGAAACACTTCAGATGTGGTAAACACATCGAGTACATGCTGTGAAAAGACCTAATGTGAAGCATGTCAACCATAACTGTGCTCCTTTAAACGCTACATGCAAGATGCGATTTCATTCTCCTTACGTTGGTTTGTTCTATTTTTGTTGTGTATCTGTATGCACTCATTACTCAGTACAGTTAATAACTAGGCAACAAATCTCCTGAATTACTTTGGTATCTGAATAAAATGTAATGTATTGATATCAGACTCTTACTTACATTGCATAAATGCCTATTATTGCAGTGGATTATCGATATCTTTGTGCCTTGGTAGAAGTTTCCAAAAATATGCTGCATGCAACAAAATTAGTCCCAGTACATTTTTTAGGACTCTTTTCCAACACACTCACCTCTTTTGGAAAAAGGAGAAGCTTACCATGCAGTCTGTCTTATTGTGTAATTTTATCAATTGTAAAGTTATAAATATATATTCTTAATTTTAAATCAGTCATAGAAATCACTGAAAATCAATTTGTTTTGAGCTACAAAAACTGTAAATCATAAACGTTTGGCCACGTGTGTTCATGGCCTAGAGAGACATGGTAGTGGACCAGTTTGGTGGCAGTAGTGCAGAATTGACATAAGTAGAACATCAATATCTGTCACCTATTCAATAGTCAACTTATATTAACTGTCGTCACCAAAGAGTAAAAACAAATTAAAAATGGAACCTATTATAAATTATTGTAGTATAAAATTAACTCGAGCTTCTTGTTTTTAAATTAACTCTTATACATTTCGATAAACTGTATATACTGTATGTACATGCTGTATTTTATTTTCTTGCAGCATCATGCTATTTTATGTATTTCAATGCACTAATTAAAGCCTGTGTTAAATTTACATTTTACTGTAATATGCTCAAGTTTTTGGCATAATCATGGATAGTTGGGGAGGATGAGAGAGTAGAGATATTTGGGCAGCTCTTAAAATTGTGGTCTTGAGCGCTGACCAGAAATGAAGCCAAGTGTGTATGGAGCGGTGCTGGATACAATAACGGAGGAAACGGGAGATCCTCTAGAAAACCCGCTGGCCAGCGGTATTGTCCAGTACGAAAGAACTGATGTACCTGAAGGCTGTTCTGGAAGAGATCCTGGGCAAAGAGGTGACAGCAAGATTGCATGTGGACAATCAAAGTGCACTGAGCTTGATGAAAAATGGAGTGTTGAATCGCAGGTCATAACATATTGATGTGCAATTTCATTACATCCGTGAAAAGGTAAGTGAGGATCTTGTCAAAGTACACTACTGCCCCAGTGACAGACAGAATGCAGACATATTTACAAAACCGATGCCTAGTGCTAAATTCAAAACACACCTGAGTGAAATAGTGTACTGAGAACTGTATTGGAACACTGAAAACCAAAAACTAAGGGGGAGTGTTGTGAATTACGATTGTGTCTAGGACTTTATTTCTCAGTTTTTGTTGTTTCTGTGTTTTTGTTAAGTATCTCAATTGATGGGCAAGTGTTCTAAAACGTGTTTTGACTAAGGAAGTAAGGTAAACAAACGGTGATGCGAGGCCTTGTTTGTGAGCTGTATAAACTTGAAAACTGAGCTTAATGTAAAACTGTGGCCAGAACTGTGTGTCTAATTTGTATTGTAGGCATAAATTAACTAATAAAAACAACAAGCCTAACCTATTTTATGGGGGATAGAGGTCTTAAAAGAAAGAAAAA
Source organism: Dryococelus australis (assembly GCA_029891345.1). NCBI lineage: Eukaryota > Metazoa > Arthropoda > Insecta > Phasmatodea > Phasmatidae > Dryococelus > Dryococelus australis. The sequence continues at coordinate 109,171,262 of CM056998.1, forward strand.
TGCAAAATTCCAACAAAATACAATAAAAAATTAGCCATATATCACCTACAGAAGGCGAGAAAGGGTGGAAGGGGTGAAATTTTGATTGGAGGTGTGAAGGGCTTAACTTCCCATTGGTGGAGGGACGGGTATAGAAAGGCAAACACTCCCCCAAATACCACAAAAATTGGTCGCAAAATGTGCCTTCCAGGCTGGAAAGAAGGTACAAAATGTGGTGCACTTTCTGAAAGTGTAAAAGGGAGTAGGAGGAGAAATTTTGAGGGGTGGGGCTAGTTTCGAAGGGCCTAACTTTCCATTGGGGAGGGTGGGTTATAGAAAGGCAACCTTCCATCAAATCCCACGAAAATCTGCCCAAAAATGTGCTTCCAGGTCGAAAAGTAGGCAAAAAATGAACCACTCCAGTCTTTGCATCTCCTCCTAGGGTGGGTGGGGAGGGGAGATGGGTTTGGCCAAGGAAGGTCCTAAGGTGTGCAGAAATTTAGTTCCAGCTCTCCACACGACAATTATGATACAACTTTTATGGTGTACATGAACCTAAGCCTAGGGCACAACAACCCCCTCCCCTCAGAAGTGGTGGGTTGAGGGGGGGTCAACAACCATAACTCACTTCCTTCCCCATGGGGCACTATCAATCTCTCCTAGGCCCATTCCCCCCTCCCCCTTCCACGCCATTTTGCTGTAAAGTGTCAGACGTGGCAAACTTTCATTCTGGCCTACGAACCTTAAACCTGGGGCAAAAAAACCCCTCCCCCCAGGAAGTGCTGGGGTGGAAGGGTCCACAACCATAACTCACTCCCTTCCCCATGGGGCACTATTGATCCCCCCCTAGGCCCATTCCCTCTTTCTCACTGGGCGTAAAGCATTAGACGCTGCAAACTTTTGTTGTTGATTAATAGACAGATACTAATAGAAATGATAAATTAACAATCTTATACAAAACCATTAAAAATAATACTTTTTAATTAACTCTTGTAACACAACTTAGCATGAAACCAGATCAGTTCAGTAACTACAAAAACAATTGAACTACACACGCCGCACAAGGAGAAATTGATTGTGACAGTGGCACCTCACCTTCCTCACAATCACATTGCATGTGACTAACGACAATGTGCGACTCTTTACATAGGTAATAGATAACATTAGTGCAACAATCTGTAAGTCATGGTGTGTAACTCATCTGCTGTGAAATATGTTGCGTATTTTTAAGAAAGTTGGTCAAGATATTAATGGTATTTGCATATCTTTCATAGTCTTCGGCCTCCAGGTGATCACAAACTTAACTAACATTAGTTTTTATTGTTATCCAGATATTTTAATGATTAAAAGTTAGTTTTAAAACCAACCAATTAGTTTAATATACAAATTTATAAACTATTAATTATTATTAACTTTTTAAATCCTTAATCTCAAGTATGATAAAAACACTAAGAAGATAGCGGTGTTGGTAATGCCTAGTAAGAATGAAATCTTATCCAGAATATTATTAAACTTGGTGTGGTGCGTTGTCCCTTTATTGTAATTTTCAATGCTCGGTTAAACTTTGTTTGTATGAGGCGGAGGAATATCTTGGATGTAGAACTTTAAAATTTTCTCAAATGGTGCATTTACACTTGTTAAATGTAATGGCAGTTGGAGAAGTTTCTTTTGCTAATCATCTAAAAATGAAGAGTTCTTGCAAAGCTAATTATGGATTTTCGAAAATTTAATTTGATGAACTGTTGGACATAGTTGATGAAGTGTGTTAACTAAAACGAGTTTGGAGAAGACTGTGATTTTTTCAGAAATACTGACAGTAAGCTTTAACCTTGTTGCTACAAGAATTGTATGGAGATAATCTTAAAAATTGTAATGAGACTACTACCAAAACAGTTCTCTATTCTTATATCCGAGAATCAAACAGTGACACAAAATTACATTCTTACTATAAAGCAACACTAATTTTTAACTCTGTTCATCATTCCAGTGCAGCACACACACAAATCTCAGAATCACAAATATGAGCTATTTGATGTCGCATGTTAAATGGCAGGACAGTTAATGTTGAACAGCTGCTGATTAGCATATTTACCTGAGTCACGTAGCTCGTGATGGTGAGGGTAAGAACAATGGCCAACAGTAACGATATTATTTGGGGTAGCTTGCCCTTCTATTTACTGTAATGCCAGTTCCATTTTGCCCCTACAAGTAATTCGCCCAACATGTTCACACAAGGAAGGGAGCTGGACTGTAGTTGCTAACCTTTCAAATTTAACTGTTTTGTACTAGCTGCTGAATACATTTAAATCTGGCATTAAAAATTATTCTCAATAATTTTTGGGATTGTATGATGTGAAAAAATTTCTTACGTTGTGGGAAAATATCATATTGTGTGTGGTAACGTATTTCATATCTCTTTAGAGGACAAACTTTCCATTTCAAAAGTAGTTTGTAGCGTGTGACTGCACATTCATTATTTATTGTGAGAAGAATATTATCAAGCACATTGCACTACTTACCAGTAATACTACTTGATTTTTAAGTGTAATGTTTATCAAAGATTAATTAAGTGATTAATTATGATGTGAATACAAAATAGTGTTAAGAAGAGAATTGTGAGATGAGTGTTGTGGTCAGTTGAGGGCAGTTGCGTGATTGTTTGCAGCTTATATCCGTGCGGCCGCTGCACTATGCATCATCACACTAATCACAGACGTGGTGGCGACCCTGCTGACAGGCCTCGGGTTGCGTAGCAAGGACCACATGAAGAAATACAAATACTACAAGATAGCGGTGTATGTCATGGTCCTCTCCTGTGAGTACCTCTTTATTGTTTTCGCTTTCCCATGCTGATTCTTCATTTCACCTTAGATTTGTATTTTACTGTGTCAGATGTCAGACTCCAGAGATGTGTTTGCCATAAGACTTGTGTAGCAATCAGGTCATATTGGGGTTGAGTTTTCTAGTCTATTTCTCACACTCTGATGCTCACTCTCACTGTTTCTCCATCTCCCTGTCATCTGTCTCGCTTTCAGGCAGGGATGCAGAGGGAGGCAATAGTAGTGAATCGCCCTTCCTCCTTCTGATCTAACAATCATTGTAACTGTAATAATAAAGCTATAACTGTTATGAACATGTACTTTCAGGTAACCATCATACTATAGACAATTAACAGCTAGGAAAGAACAATATAGCATTAGCATTGTTTTGATCAATTTATTATAAAGATCGATTCTATTTTCCTGGAAAACTACCATTTAGGACAAAGTTAAATAAAAATTGAATACCCTACAGTGCCTTTGAATTTTTCATCAAAAATGCTGGCATAAATTTTTTATAATATTTATTAAGAAATATGTTTGCATTTAAAATTAAACATAATTTTTTAGGTATATTTCCATTTCAACAGGTTCTGCCTATTGTTAAGTGCTTCACAGACGTCTGCTCACACATACCTAATCAAAAAAATTATAAGTACAGTTGAATCTCGTTATTACTGATGCACGTGCTTTCTCTTCAGATTAATGGGATAGAGGTTAGGGCACTGACTGCCCTCTCTGACACGTTGGAGAAGAGAGGAGTCAAATCCCAGAGTGAGGTGGACTGAGATAGTCTCCCGCCCAGGGAGTTCTATCTGCCTCACTACTACGGTTGCCAAAATTCGGGACGCCAGTTGTTCAGGGATGAGATGCGGTAAGCACTGATTAAGCAATCCTGGGGGTGGATGTGGATGACCTGGCTAGCGAAGCTGGATTAATGCGCATAGGCCTGATTGGATGTCGTGTGGGGACGTAATCTGCAGGTGATGCCACGGCGCGGGGTTTAGGGGCTACGTGTGACAGGAGTCGAACCCGTACCGTCTTTCCACAGGCCAATTTAATCCTACAGAAATTGGGAAGAGCTACCTCCTGTGAGTGACGGACTTGAATTAGCTTTCCAACATTCACATGCGAGTAAACATGCTGACAGGATCTCACATGGCTGGGGTCAAACTGGCTGAATCGGGAATGATGGACTTCCATGACTGCGATCTCCTCGGGGATATTCTGGTTAGCCATCTCCCTCGGTTATTTAACACAGGTATGGGTGCTTGCATGGACAGTAGTATAGACGAGGCTGGCCGTGGAGGTGAAATAGTTTCTGTGAACTGTGGTTCTATCGTAGTGGGTGGTGTATTAGTGGTATTTATATTACGTGTTCTTTCCAATGCACTGCGCTCTGGGCGCCGTTGATGACCTTGTACGCCACCTTTCCTATTGTGTATCTGGTTAGTCCCGTAACCAGTTCTGCGTACGTGCAGTCCTGGGGGCGTGGCTTCTGCAGGCACACCCAAGGCCCTGACTTGCAAACAGCAGTTCGGTATTGGGGACTTTACTGGAGATACCTGCGTAGAATTACCAGAGAAAAATTTAATTACAAGTGACAGGTGAACTACAATGAAAATAATGGTAATAAGAGACATTAGGTTTCACATAATTTTTATTAGGTCAAAGGAAGAAAATTGGAAAACCCTGGCTTATATTAATTACAAAAAGTATTCTAAGATTAGCTAGGCAAAAATTTATAGTAATTAAAATCAAGTGAAATAGAGAGAATCAGGTGAAGGCAAGCCTGGGGAAAAATATAATTACCTGATTAAAATGCAAAGAGTTCTATAGTACACAATTTACAGCATGATAAGGATCTTCCAGAATTAATTGCGATGACCTGCTACAGCGGGAGTCAAGGGAAGTTGAATGAGGTAAAAGGTTGTGGTTACAGGATGTGGATTACCTCTGGAGATAGATGCTGCCCATCACAGTCAGCTGGGCAGTGGTGGACGAGCCTTGTCCAAGCTGCTGGAAGTTGCAGTCTTCGCAGTCTGAGGATGCGGGATGAAGACTTGCATAGACTTCTGGAGCTGAGCTATGTTTCAAACTCAGGGCGGAGCCGTGTTGCAGGCTAGTAGAGGAGAGAGAGTCTTCTGCAGACCAGGGAGAGCTCACAAACCTCTTTGGCTGGCGAGCCCGGCGTCTCTGCTGGACCATGCTGCCGGACTTCAATTTATACTGAAAATCATCTGATCAGCAGTTCTTCAGGGTGCGGGGAGGGGGGTAGTGTAGCCATCCTACACATTGGCATACGAGTGTACTCGTAAAGTCCAACGCCGTCCACGCTAAAGGCCAATTTATGTCTATCTTCCTTCTGGACGGGGATGGCGTAAAACCCACTAAACATATCAAAAGAAGTTATAAATTTTGAATTTTGAAGGGTGGTTATTATATCTTCCGTGTTTGGGATCGGGTATCACACTTTGGTTAGATGTTGATTTAAAAGCCGGAAGTTCGTTAGGAACCTAATGCCACCTTGGCGTTTCGGGATTACTAGTGACGGTGCGGCGTACGTGGAGTTGGATGGTGTTATTGTTTATAGGCGCGCCCATCCTCGTGCACGGCAACTTGATCCGGGTTGCACCAATGTCGAACTGGTGTTTGAATTTCCATAAGTGCGCCATAATGTCAGTATGAAATGGTGTTGTCTGATTGGGGAACAAAGTACGCAGGTTAATGCTAATTCTGTCCTCGGCCTGACGAATGCTGGCCTTAGCTTGTTGACGTCGTGCTTCTGCTACGTCGCACATTCCTGATGGGTTACCGGCTGGACAGGAGCAGTCGCTTCCGTGTTGATGTGCGGATCGCGTTTCACGGTCGCTTTGCAGTGTTTGGAATCTAATCTGGCCCTGGCGCTCGCCTGCGTTTCCGTGATACGCTGGGTGTCATGTGTCACGGGCGACATGATATAATATCTGGTATTGTGCGCTGGCCTAGATTGTGGGTCGCGGAAGTCAATACAAGAAGTCCCTCCTTTTGCTGATACAAGTTCGGTCCTATTTTTACTTTCTGTGCTATTCTGTTCGTGGGAAATATAAAATTGTTGACTTCTTGAATTGAAAGTCACTATTTCTGCGTATGTGTGGTGTGGGACACGTTTGGCAAATAGTGCTTGGCAGGCATTAATAACGTGACATACTTTTGTTTAGGGTGGGATGTGTCTGCTTTTTGCGTTTGGAATCACAGTTCTTGCCATACTTGCGGTTCTGATTATTGCGTGTGGTCATTAAGGACACTGCTTGTTTGTCCCCTTTTTCCCCGTGCTTTAGTTCAGGTATATTGGGCATAGGATGATTTTTGTTCGTTCGTGCCCTTATGGGGCTTGTCTGCCTGTTCTTGGTGTTGTTGGAAAATGTCTTTTTCCCATATGTTCGCCCTTGTGGGGTGTTTGTGGTGTGGTCAAAATGATGTCAGTTTTGTTGAGAGGGTGGTTGACGGTATGTTTGTGGAATGTGGAGGTGGTTGTAACAATGTTGTTGTCTTTGTTGTACTGTTGCCATATTGACGATTTCCTTCTTAAGTTTTGTGATGTCAGCGCGAAGAGAGTCTGCTTCGGACAGTTTGTGTTGGCCGCTAATTATTTCACTGCATCTAAAGAGGCCAAGTTCTGCACGCTGGACATTTGTCATAATGTCTTCTATCATGTCTTTTTCAGCGCAGCGACTTTTTCCGCTAGAGATGGGAGTAAAGAGCTCCATACAATAGTTAGCAAGTCGCTGGCTGATACTGTTGGATTATATTTTCTACGATAATACACGAGTGTCTCTATATGTGTTTGTGCATTCTCGTGGGGCTTTTACTTTGTGTTGGAACAACAGCTGTTTGAGATATTCCTCTGTTGTGGGTGTAGAGAAGGTGGTTTTCAGTTTCTGAACAATGCCTTGCCATGTAACATTACCTGCTTGTGAATGGAAATAATTATCTAGTTTATGCTTTGCGGAACCTTTTAAATAGTATTCGAGTTTCTTACATTTCTCCTTATCTGTCCAGTTGTTGTTTTCTGTGGCTTGCTTAAATTAGTCTAAAAATTCTGTCAATTTTTCGGTTCGGTCCCCTGAAAAGTTTGGTATATGTAATGGCTGTTGAAGAATTACATTGACGTGAGTTTGTTGTGTTTCAGGGGGTGGGGGTAAGGGTGGCATGTCAATATTTTCATTAGTGTTGGTTGGTTGTGGAATTTGTGTCGTTTCGTGCGTGGCATTGACGTATTGGTGTGCTGTGTTGTGGTTTATGTTCATGTATTCATGTTCTGTCGTTTCTGTCTCTGTATCAGGAATTGATATTACAAATGGCTCTGTTGCCCGAAGTGTTGAAAGTGGGCGGGGATGCAGATATCCACTTGCACTGGTTTCGCTTGTGTCTGAATAATCATGTGCTGAGTCTTGTTGTGTAGGGGGTGTGTGTTCAAATTCAATTAAATCTGTAGTGTCTGTCGGTATCTCGGGGTGTTGTGTACGTTTCACTTCTATTGCGTGCTTAGTGTCGGTGAAATCATGTGTGGCATGTTTAACAAATTTCCTAATCGATTTTGTTGCAGGTTTCTGTGACTTACTCATGACTTCATAGCAGTAATTTTCCTGTATAAATTAGCCTTAGTTACTTATAAAAAAAAAAACAACACACCCGCACACGCGCACACACACGAGAGCTGGCTTTAGATGCTAGTATTTCCACACTGCGCAAGCCTGCGGGGAAATTTTGCATTGTAGGTTAATGTCGGCCATTGGCTTTAGACCTTTCGAACAGGGGGTAAAACCCTGTGTGGTGGGGATACTGAGGTGGTGTTGAATTTTTATTTTATCTTTACTTTCATTGCAGTGAATTGAAATGAAGTTAAAAATTCCCTTTTGCCTCTCCGCTTTCTAACTGTACTGTAATACTTTATATGTTTGTGGCTTTTGGCAGGAAATGCAGCTCTGTGGACTGGCGGAAGTTAATTCACGATATCTAAGTTATTACAAGGGGTATTTTCACAGCGAGATTTACTTCATATTGCTATTTTCCAATGATTTCACTGTTTTGAGTGCTCTTAAAAAAGGTCAGAAGCTTCGGCTGCCTCCACCATTTGCTGTGACCTCTTCTGTGGATGAATCAGGCCACGCAAGGAAGGGGGATTGTTCATAACCAGAGGATAAAGCACACTATCAGATTCACTATACTTTATTACAAATACCTAGATCTATTACAATAAGTACATATAGCCCATGGCTATTACAACAATGTTACTTGTCATTAAATGACTTTATTACCAGACCAACTTACGGCAATTACACCGTTACAATAACAACAGCTAAAGAGTGCTCTTGGCTGGATGGGCCTTAATCATTTAATCTGAGGACCCTAATCTGGCAACACCTAAGGCGCCCTACTGAGATTATAATTACCCTTTTAATCTTGTAAGCGCCGTCGTGTTGAGACCCTCTCGACAGTGGCAGAGTGAAGAGTCGACGTTGTGACTACGGCCCTATGGACCACAGCGATGGCGTCTCGCTGGTCCCTCCGGAGCAAGATGACCGCGTGCCACCATTGTCCCCACCTTATATACTACCCCGCCTAGCCTCATGACCTTCCTCGGCAGGGAGAGTGTTTTCTAAACATCAGGGTTGGCTCGTCGTGGCTGCACCGTTCCAGGTGCCGAGCGTCGCGTGCCAGTCCCAGTTAACATGGCTTGCACCTGTACATTTAAATTATTCTGCCACTGTTATGACTTGCCCCTGAGCTCAGGTCATTCTTGGATGGGACGAAGTCGCCCGTAGAGTGCACATCTGCACAGCGCATCATCTTGGCATGCGTCAGTACAAACCCGGTTAATAAGATGTTCCTGTTTATACAAAGTAATTTTGCGGTTCCTGAAAATATACTAGGCATTTTAATGCTATGTAATTCATTTTGTACGAAATACGGTTAATATAAAATTCGAAGTCAGTTTATGTCGCACAGAAAAGAATTTATATTTAATTTGAATGGTTAATACAAAGAAAAACGTAATCACAAAATTAATGTAAACAATTATGGCATTATAGTTGTATACAAAACGAACTGCAACAAAATTCATGAAACCTGGCACACTTATTATATTATCTACTTGAGATTGTTCAGTTTTCAAATGTATACTATGTAATCTTTCAGAAACACGAACTTACTAATTAATGAATTTGAATCTAATTTAGTATTTTGGAGGTGTTTAGACTTGAAACTTACACATTAGAGGTTTGATGAACTGTAATGAACTGTAATGTCTGGCCATGCTCGCCGCCATCTTGTACTGTCTCGTCACTACTAGTGGCCACCAGGAGAACTGAAGTCGTAGCGTTCTGTAGTGATGTGAAGTTCAAAACAAACGCGTTGAATGTCTCGTATTAACACTATGCTCCTTGTCACTATTTGGACTCAAGCCCTCACAACTTTAAACAGGCTATTTACAATTATTTACTGTCTCAACAAGAGGTATATTTGGTGCTGTGTACAAGGTGAATATTTTACAGTATACTGGTTAACTGCATCTCTTCTGCCATTCACATAGAAAGTGTTAGGCGACAGAATATTAGACCAATTCCCAGCTAAATGTGTTTACCATGAATGATTTCATGAGAGACAAGTATTTGACAGTTTATTACTTTGTACAGATATTTTCAGAATGGTAGCCTATAAAATTCACAGTACCCATATGTCAAGTTGGACCAAACTTGGTATGCTTGAAGATTATAATATTAACTGAATTCTACTGATCAATTGTCTCTTTCCTCCTGTCCTTTGAGTGAATGTGTTACCTGAAAAATTAATTAAAGCACATATACACCCATTGTCTTAAAAATTTACACATCCTGTAAAAATCAGTATGTAACTATGAAAGGCAGTAAACAGGAAAATCAAAAGATGATGTGCTAGCATTACAAGTTTCATACAGTGGTTTGGGTGTGTGTTTGTGTGTGTGTGTGTGTGCATGCATGTGCGTGTGTATGCATATGAGCATGTGAATGCATGTATGTGTGCGTGTATGTGAGCATGCATGTACAGTATGTACCTGGGTTAATGTCTCTGATTTCACACTGAAATAACTAATTGCTTATCTAAGGTAAATTATTCATGCATTTACCAAAATAAACAAACTCACTAACTTTTAAAGCATTCTTAGAATGTTTTGATATGAACTCCCCCATTGCGCAGCGCACATCTAGATGGTTGTTGATCTTTGACAAGGTGCAGTGAATCATGTCAGGAGTTGGTCACTGTCGCTGCATTGATTGTTTACCTTAATTTTGCAGATCTCTGATTTTTTCAATGTAAACAATGTTCTTCAGATAACCCTAGATGAAGAAGGCCATAGGAGTCAGGTCAGGGCTCTAGGTAAACACAAAACAGAACCATTTCTTTCAATCCAATGCCAGGGGAATCTTATTGAGAACTTCGCACAGATTCTAACTGTAATGAGGTGGGGCTCCATCTTGTTGAAAGATTACACTTATGACTTGTTCCCTTTCAATGTCATCAGTTTGAGGGAAAATGTAAAGTTCTAACATGTCCAGATACGGGCCACCTGTTAGTGTGTTCTCAGCAAACAATGGGCCTACAACATGATCATGCATCAGCCCACACCACACATTTACCTTGGGCAAATCACAAACGTACTTGAAAACTGGGTTGCTGAGGCATCCCATGTTTAAAAATTATGACTGTTAACAGAGCCGTTTATGTGTAAACATGCTTCATCACTAAAAAAAAAAATATTTATTTGAGGTAAAATTTCCCTGTCAGATAAACATGAACAGAACCAACGGCTTCCTTGTCCACCATCAGCAACATGTAGTAGCTTCGCCAGAGTACTGCATCTCTGCCATCCCAATTATTATTTTGTGGTCTTGTGTTAAAATCTCAAAATTATCACCTTTGTTTTCAGTAGTGTAAGAAGAAAAACATATTAAATTCTGTTTGCTGGTGTAATACTGTAGCAACGAATCATACTTTTCTAGCATACTCTAATACCATGAATTGTTTAGACTGATACTTCAGAAATATAAATACTTACATAAATATGTGTTAGCCATGTATGTCAGATGCACTGCATCAGCAGTTTAATATAAAATGCAAATTAAATATGTCCTTATTTTGTGCCACATGTGGGGGAACATTGTCCTGATTCACTGACATTGTATAACAATTTTTTTTGCCTGTAACTTTACACTTATAAAATTGAATCTAATGGTTCCTTCATGTGCAAAATTTTTTAGTTAATGACTGCATTACATTTCGGAAACTCAAAGTATTATGATAAAATTTAGTATAGGAGTTTCATGGTAAAGTGAGCACTTTTGAAAGCCAACTCATTTGGAATAATAGTTAATAAATATATTTAATTTTGTGCCACAAGCACTGGCATCAGCTTGGTGGCACTAGTGTCAACCGTAAGAACTTTCGCTTCGTGCCTGGCTACCATCTCCTTGTCGACTTGGGTACCTCTGCCTTTTTCCTACCTTTGCCTTCTCCTTTGTTCCCCTCCCCTATTTTGTCTCCTTTTTAAAATTTATTTAAGTCGATGTGCACTATCTCTAACCCTTCTTACTTCGGCTAACTTGCTTGTGTTAACATCAGTAGGCCTTCTGCCATACTATGTGATTGCCACATTTTTTCATCTGGGTCATTGTACCAACTTAGGTTCTCAATACATGAGGAAGCCACGACGAATGCAGACTGCTAAGAACTGAGCAATGTTCAACATGACTGCAACAGCAGAAATAGAAGTCATGGAGTAAAGAAACAAAGAAACAGTTAGCTGACATTGGTAGGAATGTAATTTTTGCTAGAATAGTTTGGGTGCTCTGTGGGCTAGTTATTCTAAATTGAAGTTTGGTATTTATGGTTTTAAGAAAAAAATCATGTTTGGCTATTAACTTAACTTTGACCAGTCTCCCAGGTTTTGGTATGTTACCGAGTTGAATATCCTAAGTTTAGGTTTTGCGTGACACCACGACTTGCTGGAGGTTAAATTATTCTGCGTGCAATCAGAAGTCATAAAAGATAGTTTGGAAATAGCAAATGGATCTTACTTTATAATCTGTAAGGTAGAATTCATTGGGCTTGTATATAGGAAGTCGTCAGTGTTGCTATTCTCTACAATATTTGTAGAGAGCCTTGAACTCTCCTCATATGTTTTTAATCATCGATGTGGAGTTTAATAAATGAAATGCATGTCCCATTATATATTTTAGAGACATTATTTAATTGACGTGTGGATTTTTTATCGCCTTCCTATATTTTAATGAACAAGTGTGTGCATAGATGTGATACCACTATATTTATGTTGAAATAATTTTTTATGAGGCTTTAAATTAGCTGAAAATGTATATGGAATTGTGCTCTATAAGCTTGGGACTCTGGATATTGAAATTGGCCCTGTTTCGTAAGTTTATGCTGAAGGCTTGGTAACCACAAGGGAGGCACGCAATGCTGTTTGGTTGCAATTGTTAGCACTTGAGTCAAATAAATGGAGTTGGATTTGAATGGACCATTTTGTGCAGTGTTCCTAATACATGTACATACTTATCTTGTTATAAGTGTTTGCACATTCAGGAAGGAATTCATACCTTTTTATCTGTTGGTAAGGTATGGTTTGAACCAGCTGAAAAATACTTCTGGTAACCTAAATTTCTTGTTGACTGGTTACAATTTTGAATCAGTCTATTCGTTAAAATGTTTAGGTTATTGATTTATATTGAATGTAGCTTGAGTACATATTATGGTTATAAAGTTTGAGTAAAGTATTGTCTCGTTGTCAAAACCTTTCATTGACCAGTTCTTCTTTCACTATTGTGTTGTCGTGTGAGAAGGCACAACTTTCTTAAAGGTTGTAAAATTAATTCTCGAATGGTTAAAAAAATGTTTTGAGAGATCTTGAACCAGACCAGTTTATTCAACTACGCCTTAAGCAATGAATTGATATTTTCAATAAAGCCTTTAGTGGTAATGAAATTTGAAATTTTAGGTGAAGCACTTGTAAGAAATACCTCACTGATTGACAATGAAATGTAATGTATGAATCTTGGGATCCAAAATATATGGTATGCTATTTGATGTGAAATTCTTGTACAGTAGTGGTACAATTTTATCCTTAGACCTTAACTTCCGAGTGTGGTGGAATACAAACACTGTTTTATTAATTACATAACAATATTTATTTTAAAAGGTGATAATAGAATAAAAAATATCTGAAAGAAAAAAGTAATTAGGGACTCATAGTGCTCACTTTAACGTGAGCTGCCTGTATATAACTGTCACTGTAAAAGACACTTAGAACTTCATTAGATGCTTATCTAGTAGATATAATTTTCCAAACAGTGGCTTTAGTAATTTTCATTTGCATTTTGTCTGCGACAATTACACTGATTCAAATAAAACCTGGCATTCTGGTAGTAAATAATGAGGAAATTAATTCACTTGTTGGTAACTTCCTTTTGTATGCAGTTTTGGGAGCTATTACCAAATAAAAATTTTTGGCTTTTGTATTATATTTTAGGAATTTTTAAATTCCATCCATACTGGTTTACAAAGAGCATTAAAAAGACAACTGATATGTAGTTTTAGTATTATAATTGATCACTTGAATATTTTTTAAAACTCCTGCCTTAGTGTATTCATCATGATGTACCACCTTTGCAGAAATGTTAGGCAGATTTAAATACAACTTAAAACACTGTTATAATGTAAAACAAAAGTTAAATTATATATTTAATGTTATATTTATTCATTATTTTGGGATATAGAGTAACCTAAACTTTATGCTTATAATACCTATATTACTTCTTTTCGTGGAGCTTATGTACATTTCACTGCAACATTTATATTATGGTCGTGTAATGGAACAATATTCATAAACAGGTTTTTAGTACATAGTACACATTTTTGTAGAAAATGGAGTCGCTTTATTATTTCTTTCTTTAAATAACCTTCTATATAAAGGAATATAACTGAGCTAAAACATTTTTTTTTTGTGTTTCTATTCAGTGTATGGATGTATGACTATATTTGTAGAAAAGTAATAAATGCATGCAAAAATATTTTTTCGTGTATGGTAACTACTTGTTCTGCAAAGTTCAATATTACATGTTTAGTCAGTATAATGAAGCGTTCTTGGATTTTTTTGTGAGAATCAGTTGACGAACATGTGTTGTAAGTAACTAATTTAAATTAATTAAAAGAAGAAATGTTAAAATTACAGTACCGCACAAAAATTGTTACTTTATTTGTGTAAAGCTTGCTAGAAATAGGTTTGGATAGTCATTTGTGATGCTGAATTATTTTGAAGGAAATTTCTTGTAATGACCTGTTTTAAGAACAAAATACCTTTTCAAATGAAAAGTGGAAGCTAAATAAATAAAATAAATAAATAAATAATTAAATAATAATAATATTAATAATAATACATGAAAACAATAGTAAAATGAATAAAAATAGTTGAAAATCTGAATGTAGGTTGTGGAAAACAGTGTTTTTTTTTTTGGTTAGAAGAGGAGGGGGCTGAAGGGGGATCTTTTCCAGTGTTTAGGATATTTATAATATTCTTTTATAATCCTGTCTTTCATATTATGTCAGTTCATGTAATTTAGCACCTAAAATTCAGCAAAATATAGATACAATTATTAAAATATTCTGCTATTACAAATAAATAAATAAATAATTAAAAGATTTTGGTCAATACTAACTATAAATTTGTTGTGAATCGGGCAGTTATACATTAAATTTTTACACATTTATTTGTCTGCTGGATGTTGGCTAAGAGAATTGGATTGAAAAAGTGTTAACAGAATTTTTTTTCTTTTGGCTTGTCAAGCCTTTTAGATGCACAAGATATACATGCAAAAACACAGAGTTGAAGGGTCCTGTTGTAATAATTCTAGCCCACTATGACAGTCATCACTCGACAAACCCTCTTGAATACTTCTGCAGTACTGTGTTTATTCCCATCATGGAGCATATAGTGGGAAATATAAAACACATATTCTGCAAAGAGACTCATTAGCTTCATAATCTGTCATTATTGCTAATCCTCTTTCACATGCATTCAAGTTGATGTAAATAAAATTGACTCTTGAGTACAGCTTTCTTCTTGGGATGAATGGGGAAATATTTCTTGAAAAAAAAACAACTTAGTGTTGAATTTCTGTAATTAAAGTCTAACAGGGGCAGATGGAGAGGAAGAGAATGGCTGCTTTATACAGTCTACTACCCTTGATATTCTTGCCTTGTTTGAACAACTGTATCCAAGCAGTCAAACTTTTTTTTTTTTTAATCTATGTCACCTTGCCAGTGAGAGTACTTTTTTAACTTTGACAAAGACAAAGATCCACCACAAGCAAAGACGTAACAGATTTGCATTATTTCACTTCCATATAGGCTTAATTATTTAAATATTAAGGCAGTGTCACCCATAGTTTTTCAACACAGATGATCAGCAGAATGGAATGTATGCGATAAAAAAAAAAGGGCTAGAATTAATGGTAACATCATTTTGCATATTTCTAATTTTTATGTATAATTGTCTTACCTCTCTATGTCAGTATCCTATCTACACAATTTAGTTATATTTTGAGTTGTTTATGTTTTAAGTTTTAACTAAAACATGTCACACCAGTTCGGCAAAAAATAGCCTTCATTGACCTAAGATATTTCAAGGAAAACCTTAAGTTAGTAGTTTAAATTAAAATATTATTCTTTCAATGCTACTAATACCTGAATGGAAATGTTTGTGCAATGTACAAGTATAAACTTACTGACACAAACATTAGCACATCATGTATTGGGTGTAACGAGTTTCAGAAACATTAACACTCTATGTTAATGACAATTTAATTTAAATATTTCACAGTTATTCGTTAACACCTATACTACATTGGCCAAAAACTAATTTGCACCCTCATTATCAACCATCTCATTCCAAAACTAAACTTTGGATCCACATCTGCTTGTGTGTTTTGGTGTGTGGTGTGTGTGTGTACGGAAGTGTACATATGAAAATACCTAATCTGTAACTCTGAGACCTACCCTGTTAAATTGTGTGTTCTGAATTATAACCAGTGGTTTGAAGCCCAGAAGTACTCAAATTGTGACACAATATGTCTCCACCAAACATTTTGTGTACATGAATGTTCTAAATACCTTAGTATTCATTGTCATTAGCATTTCATATGTGATTGTGTTATTTTATTTTAAATTGTAAGTGAAGTTAGTTCACGATGTAGGGGAAGGAATAATGTGTGAATCATCAAATAGGTATTAATATCTACCAGGTGTCACACATTGATGTTTACACTCTTTTAACATGAATAACAGAGAATCTATTGAAGACAATCTCGTGAGACTGCTTGTATTTGATTCTATGATAACTTTGAGTGTGTGCAAATGATAACAACAGTTACAAATGTTTAAAATGCCCACCATCAGCAGCAAGAAGTATAAAAATGAAACTATATTAAATCTGGTGATTGGCTTGGGTACTCATTTCCTCGTCGCCCTATCCACCTCCCAACAAATTGTTGTGCTAGTTCAAAAGTGAAACAACTAAAAAATTAATCACAACTAAAAAAGCAAAGTTGTATTAAATTACTATTAATATACCTATAATACATTATATAAACTTTGCCTGATTTGTAAAAGTGATCCAGAAACTAAAACTTCTCTTTCCAAAGAATACAAATTTTTTTATATGTTACACTGTTGAACTATCACAGTGAAATGTTTCGTCCAGGGGTGACTGAACATCTCTATGGTAATTTAGTATTTACCATCCTGCTTGAAAAAGCAATAGTCATCCGGGTAGAGTTATTGAACCACTGACAAGGTTTTCCTGCAACATAGTACAGTGTAACTTTCTCTTGTCACTGTTCCAACATAGAAGAATGGCACACAAGTCTTCTGGCAGGGATGCTTCACCACATTGTTAACCCATGTTCACAACCTACTCATAAAATTTAATACACACATCTGGGTCATTTTCATTGATAGCATGAAGTAACATGGGCTTTTAGGACATGTGCTTTACTTACTTTAAAATGTGATGGACAATTCATTTACTGACAACTAACTTAGTGCAGCTTGTTATACGAACTTCAATTTCCCAGGGGATCATGTGAATGTGTGCAACACAGCCTCCATAATTTTCTCCTTGTGTTGTCGTTCTCTTACTGATACACCATTTCTTCACATAATCATGTCTTTGTTACACATGATGGCACAGTATCTAATTCTGCACTCCATCATCTCTACATCTCAGTGATGTTCTCACATTTCCAATAACACTTTAAAAGCCACTTCCGTTGCTTGAATGAAAACTTTGTGATGCCTGCCATTTCCTCTACAATTGTAGTGCTGCTACGTGTGGCTACAAATGGGGGAAGTGACTGTCATATGTATTTTGTTGGTCATATTTGCTAATACAATTTATAGATGCTGCTTCACATTTTTCATGTGTTTTTCTTTCCAGTGATTTCCGTTTTGATAGCACTGGTGATCTACCCCGTATGCTTTGCTGCAGAGCTAAATGAAGGTAGGTAGTAATCAATTTACTCTCTAAAGTTCTATGTTTAATTTAAACAGTTTCAAGTACCTATAGTTGTGTGTGTGTTTTTTAAAACTTGCAGTTAAACTTTAAATTTTTCAGATTATAATTTTTTGCTCCAAAATCATTAACATTAAAATAAAGAAAAATTGAGCCATTAATTTGGTATTTTTTAATGAATTGGTTTTACTACTACTGCTGCTCCTACCACAACCACCGCAACCATTACCACTACCACCTCCCCCACCACTACCACCACCACCACTACCTCCACCACTTTCACCACCACCACTATTACCACCACCATTACCACTACTACCACCCCCACCACTGCTACCTCCACCACTTTCACCACCACCACCACCATTATCACTACTACTACCCCCACCACTACCACCACCATTACAACCACCATGACCACTACTATTACCACCACCATTACCACCACTACTACCCCCACGGATACCACTACTGCCACTACCACCAATACTACCTCCACCACTTTCACTACCATCACTACCTCCACCACTACTACCATTGCAACCACCACCACCTCTACTACTATTACTACTTAAAAGAAAAGGTATACAAAACTGTTAAATGTTCTGCAAATTTTATTTGCTTATTTATTCATTTAAATATTTATTTCCATCTGTTTAGATAATTCTTTTCTTTTATGTATTTATCAATTTATTAATGTGTGTTTTTACAGTTTTATTTCTTTAAGCAAAATTGAAGCAATATCCTTGTTTGGAATTTGAACTATTAATGAGAAAAAATACCGTAAATGTTTTTCAGTTACATGTACTAAGTAAAGAAGTGTTTTTATGTCAAAAATAACTTTAATTATAATATTTTAAACTATTTGAAGTAAAATACACGTTAGAAACTGCAGGTGGACACTTGAATTACACTTAATTTGTACCTAAACAAGAATTAACCAAGGTAACTAATGAACTGACTGTCCTCTATCCATATACTATTAAAATACATAATTCTGATAGGTACTCAAAGGGTTCGATTGTATGGTGTTGTGTGTTTATAGGAATTAATGGATCACCATGTCTTCATAATGATGGGTGTAGTAGCTCCAGAGATATAATTTGGGGACTACCAATTTTTTGCACTTGTGCTCATGCATGGGATGTAGGGGCATTGATGGTGTACTGGTTAGACTACTTGCCTCCCACCAAGGTGAACTGGGTTCAATTCTTGGCGTGGTCGCGCCCAGATTTTTGCATGTGGGAATCGTGCCGGATGATGCCGCTGCTTGGCAGGTTTTCTCGGGGATCTCCTGTTTCCCCCGGCCTTTGCACATTTTGCCACTGGTCTGTACTCCCCCGGCTTCACCCTCATTGGCTCTAAAGACCTCGATGTTAAGAGCTGTCCAAATTTATTCACTCTTCACTCACATGCATGAGTGTGCGTAAGTACCTGCGAGTTCTTGACGTCATGTCTTACACTATTCATGTATAAGTATAGTGGAAATAAATTACAGATATTCAGACTGATTCTTTTTGGTGTGCATGTAAATGAAATTACGTATTACTACTACGCAGTACAAAACTTCACAAATTAGTATTTGTTTGCATTTTAAAATTTTTTTATGTTTTTATATGTTGTCATGTTCTGAAATGATGGAGGCAGTGATACATTTTGTTATGGATTTGTTTTCTTTGGTCCACTTCTTTTTATAGGGGTGCTTATAAAGCATACATGATATACCGTAAGTACCAAGATTATAACTTCTGTGTGTAAACAACCTTTCTTTAGTGTTGACATATATTTTTCAGTACTTGTAATGTTAATTTGTTCCTTAAGAGAAATATGATGTTAATTTGTTCCTTAAGAGAAATATGATGCAAGTAAGACAAGTAAGTTAAGATAAATAAAACTGTAGTACCATTTCATTTCTTATAAAGCTACTGCCTAGTGCGATGAAAAAATAACTTTGTGCCCTTTGAAGAGAACAACCATTCAACGAGTGAGCAATTAGGAGTAAATTAATAAGAGCTTGTGTTTCTTTGTATTGTTGAGTATATAAATTTACTTGCAGTTTTCATGGTATTAAATTTTTTTTTGTAGGAATGTGACCCATGGCAAAGGTTGGCCAATTGTTTTCATTTGCAATTGATATTGTGAAATAAAGCATATGTATGTATCACAATAAAATTGCTTGAAAGCCTTTTGTATTAATAGCTACTTGTTTACATTAACTGTATTATGTTTGGGAATAACATTTGTCCAAAACTGGACTTAAATAATCAATTTTATTGTCTAAATTGAAGATGTGGATTCCAAAAGGGCCTAGGTCAAAAAAGCTAATTTTGCAGGAAACAGTTTTTAATTTTATCATTATAACTAGCCATAATTCACCCCTCCCCCCTATTCTTTCATCTGTATCACCTTTTTGTGAAATTTATGGCAGTGGGCTGCGATATGTTTTGCAGGTTAAAGTGAAACAACTTCAAATGTGAATTTTAAAATCACGTGAATACACACACATCTTATGAGAGATTCTATTATGTGAACCAAATATGCTACAGGTGTCGGTGTTCTGGTGTAGTAATTACTGTAACTTAGGACTGTAGGAAATGTAGTTAATGGGATAGTGTAGTTGTGTGTGTGGTGTGTGTGCAAGCAGGTAACCGCGCAGTGTGGGAGTTTGGCTGGGCGTACGGCGTGGGCTGGGGCGCAGCCATCTTCTTGTTTGGCGGGGTGATCCTGCTGCTGTGTGACAAGGAGTCGGAGGAGATCTACTACAAGGAGAGGAAAATAGTGCATGATAGTGACTCGCGGGCCTAGTGTCCGCCTCCCCTGCCCGACGTTGTGCTGTGAGCCTGATCCGCGACACTTGCCCCAGTCCCGCCGCACACGGAGCTTCCCGCACTCGACCAGCATCGCTGGATTGTTACAGCCTCTTAATGATGTTTTCTAACAAACAGTTGTGTTGCCCTTCACAGAGTTTTCATATTTTATTAGTACGAATCAAGATGGCTGAAAAGAGGATTTATATATTTCGTATTTAAAAAACATCACAGTTCCAGTTGAACAGTGTTATTTGCCACATGACATTTCCATGGCTAACATGTTTTTAGTTAATATAGAAACACAATTTGGAATTGGAAAATCACTGTCATGTTTTCACTCATCTAAAGGGGTTCTACAGCTTTCCAGTGTATATTGCCTCATTTAATGTACAAAAGTGTCAATAGTTCTACTGGATAACCAAACTAGCAGAATTTTAAAATACTGCTTAAGGAGTTTTGGTCTTAATTGCTCCAGTAATACATTTTTTGAATGAAACTATTTCAAAATTTGATTTTTATAAAATTACAGTAAAAAATGTTATGCATGATTGTGTTTTAAGATACTTGGCAAAGTGTGTGTTTCCTGTAAATTAAAAAAAAATAGGATCCAAGTAATTCGCAACAAAATGGTTTTCTTGTCATAGGGCTTATTGTGGTGTTTAACACATGCACAAAATGCCAGTTTTCAATATTAAATTACAAATATAAGAATGGTAAGTTAGTTGATGGAATTCACCCAGAAATCTTAATTGACTCGGGGAAGAATTTTTTTTGTTAAAAAGAAATTTATACAACAGTTTTTTTTCTTTTTCGTGCCATAATTTCTATGGGGGAAAAAAATACAGTTTTGTGATTTCCCTCTTTTGATGAAGTCTCCATTTCCACATAGTGTTTGGATGTATTTTATTTACCAGTGTGTAAAATAATTTCAATTCCTGAAATGTTGCTCACAGTATTTAATGTGTGGCATGCCAACAAGTTAGTAACAGTTTTTTTATGGACCCCTGGGACAGTTTGTGTGTGGTGGGATTGAGAGGCCTGGTTGTAGCGGTGGGGTGTATGGCAACTTGTCTAATGTTTCCTGCTATTTGTGTTGCATCTCTTGAGAAAGAACAAAAATTCTGTGATGCTCGTAAATATTCTGTGCATGATGGTTTTAGGGCCAATTTGTATTGTATCCTTTTGGATAATAGCATTTGGCATGTGTACATGTGTTTTCTTTGGCGGCTTTTGGCAGTATGTGTGAAGGTTGTAACTGCAACAGACACAAACATACAGTACATTTTGTTTTCAGGTGTGAAAAGCAAAGTGACAAAACAAACTATCTGACTTGACTACACATTTTTGTTTCTCATGATAATTATTTTCAGTGAATCTAATTGTTGCTGTGGGCTGCACTCAGCATGCACTGGCAGTGTGCTGTGTGCTCCACTTCATTTGCACTCGCACTTATTGCAGTTGTTTTTTCGTGTTCAAATTGTTAATCTCATTAAAAAATGTATACTCAATGCAAATTGTGTTTCACTGTTTCCAGTCAGTGTGGCAATTTGAATGCAATTATGGCCGATAGAAAAGCACCCACTTTGGGCTGTTACCTAATGATTGCACTTTTCTAGTTTCCAGGGTGCACTAAGTGTGCACCCAGTACAATCAATTGTAATACAACATTAATCTGCATAACCTTGAAAAGTTATTGCTTGCTGTAGTTGTCGGAACTTGTTAGCACTTTGCTTTACTAACATGAAAAATACTTGCGGTCCCAAAGGTTTCTGTCTTTATGATTATGTTTGACTTCATGAGGATATATATTTGAATGCATATGCTCAATTTGTTGTTACAGTGCTAATACTTGAAATATTTTATTAGTGAATTTGCTTTGCAATAATATATTTCCCTGTAGATTAATTTTTAATATAAATATTCATAAAAAAATGAGAGAAACTATATCTCCTCATGATGTGAAAATTTTTTTTTCTATCCATCACATCTTGTACATTTCTGCAGGCTTCCTCTACACTCACCCCCAGCCTAGTTTTTCAAAAGCATCCACAGTTTAGTTTGGTAATTTTTGATAATGAGCTAACCTTAATCATTGCCAGGGAGACATCCTTAAAACGGTGGCCTTTCACAAGAAAATTTGTCCTGGTCTTCCATATTAATTTTCAATGTTGACAAGTGTGTTAGTGGCATGCTAGGCGTACAAGATGTGCAGGAAGCTGTGTGCGTGAGTGAACGAGTGAGCGTGGTGTGTGCATGTGGGGAAGGGGTACAGGGGGTGTGTGGGGACCTGAAGACAGCGCGGGCAGGATGGGTGTGCACTCATACAAACATTACACTAACAAAACTTGCAAATTCGACAAACAAGATGAAACCCAACGAATCAGAACACTGCAGTAACCCAGCAGTGGACGGTAGTGGACCTCTGTAGGTTTACTTCTCGTGCGTTATGTTAATACGAATAGCGACATTATCTCATTAAGGAACACAAGGGCCTGTGCGAAAAAATCCATTTGATATTCTTGTAGAGTATTAATTGTGAATCGTACAAATATTTAGTATCACTATTGTGATAGTGAGGTATTTGGCTGATTACATATTTTTTAATACTTTCTTCACTGTTAAAAACAATTAATTTAAATAATTTTTTTATCAACTTAACAAGCTGTTTACAAGTATTCCTTCTGGAGAGTTTCATTTCACCATTAATAATATAATCAAATAAATTTTGTAAGGGTATTCATATTTTTTCTGCACCTGTAAGAAGTCATACATTTTTAAGCAACAAATACCTCATATTTGTACATGTGTGTGAATGGAGTGTATTTGTTACAGTGAGGACCTGTATGAATAATTTGTGATTGTTGTTGTTCTGCAGCTTTTTGTAAAAAAAAAAAAATTACTTTGCTTCTCTTTTTTTAATAAAGTGCATGTACTTCTTTTTAATAAAGTGCGTGTACTTTAGACCTTAACCTTGCAAAAATTTCTTCATAGTTTATGTAGATCATTCAGTGTAGTTTTTGTAAGTTGTTAAATTGGTGTGGGTCAGAGAATTTTAAGTATTTTCTTGCACACTTTCTTTTTATAAACGTTAAATTCTTTGATGGCAAAAATAGTTTTTCTTTAAGTTCCACAGATTTCTGCCCAATTGAATTTTTATTACAAATGAATGTACGTATTTGTGGTGCGTACATAATTAGTATACGCTACATATTTATCTAACAGATATCTATCACAGTCAAAGTAGACTGTGCAGTAATTTAAGTAAATGTGCAACATTAAATTAATTTGTCAGTATTTTGTCACAGAGGTGTATCATATTGATCTGTGCAAGACTTGTGTGTGTGTAAAATAGTGATTTTATGTTACATTTCTGTTCCATGCAAACATATATTTGTGGGAAGTTGTTTAGCATGCATTTAACAATAAACTACTGTTTAAATAAAGCACCCATTTGTGATACAATATTTTTTATCTTACAGCAGAGAATGTGTATCATTTTAGTAGACTGTGATTAGCAATTTCTCTTAGTTTCAATTTTAGTTGTTTTACTTCAATATAATTATGGTTTTAAAGTGTAAAGGAACTCTGAAACATAGATATTCCGTTAAATTTTGTATTTGGTTTGTACCTCTCTATTTTACAATCATCGCACTTGTTGAAAATTGTTGAAATTTCCACTTGAGTAAATTTCAGAACATATAGTTGCCAAAAACTTTTATGATGGCAAAAAATAAATATATTTTTGAAATGTTAGAAAATGAGGAGGGAAAGGGTGTGTGTATGTACAGTTTGTTTTATTATATTTGTCATACCTTTTTGTTATTTTGTCCGCAAATGTTTGGAAATTATGAGCTTGGAAATATCCTAGCATTGAGTTTTAGTCTCCCTCATCTAGTTTAATGCACAAATGCAGGGCCGTGTGTCCAAATGACTATAAGACAAAACTTGGTGTTGTGGAAATGTCTTATGGAAACAATAAATTCAACAGATTTCTTTTCACTTTTCAGGGTAAATAGTTAATTACATGGGTGTTGATGTCCAAATGGTATTAACTGTTGTACTATGTGTAATGCACATTTTTTGTGAATAGTTACAGTATGAATCCATCACTGTGGAAGGTGGTAGAAAGAATGTTTTTCGTCCTTGGCCTGTTTGACTATTTTTATGGTTCGGCAGTTTGAGGTGTTCTATGGCTGTTCCCATACCTTAATTTCCAATACCACCATTGATACCAAAACCGATAGTTGTCTATACGATATTATCGCTGGATTCGTAATTTTTTTTCACGTAAAACTTATTGCAGTTCAGCAACACGTTAAAAAATAGCCAACTAGTATAGTATTCCTTTTTTCATTTAAATAAAGAGGAAATGGGTACTTTGCTCTACTACTTTTCAAACAACTATGGTCATATGAGCGCTCTGTTTACTACGTTAAGATCTATATTTCAGTTGTTATAAAAGATGGTGATTGTGATTAAATGCAGAGAGGTCTGCACTAGGGATGTAATGATTCTATTTTTCCTCGATTCTCGATCTCAATGCCGATACCACTCTCAATCATTGATTCCAAAACTTGCGATTCCTTTAGATACAGACACTTTACAGAACAAAATAATTTATAGGAGGATGTGGAGAGGGGCTGGGGAGTGAGTGAGTGTGTGTGTGTGTATAAGTTAAGCAAAACTTTAAATGCTGTTAATGTACTAATCTTTCTGGAAATTAGTGTATTGCTTTAAACACATCAATTTTAATGTATTAGGTGGGATTTGCTTTGATTTGGAAGTAACGAGCAAGTTTTAGTCGTGTTTATGGGGCGAAGTAAAAATTTAATGAAATGTAAATTTCCTGATGCCTGCACCAGTACTGGTACCGATTACTTGCAACTCTCCAAGATGCTTAGGGCCTGTATTACCACCGTCTGATATAAGTGCTGAATAACTATCAGTTGACAAGACTATTAGTAGTCTGTTGCCAGCTCTTGTGTATTATGACCACCTGATAGCACGCGAATAGCTATCAGCAAGTTATCAGGAAGTTTGGATGATACTTGGTATTTTTTTCTGTTTGTTGGCAAAAGAAATTACCATTAGGACTCTAAATATAGTAACAGTTGGGTTAGTTGCATTGGCGACATTGACTCTGTTTTAGTCTTCTATGTTGGAATATTTAAAATTAATTTGGATGTTAAAGAAACCTTGTTTTACCCAAATTTATTGTATTGAATTTCTAACAATTTTTATCTGGAAAGTTAAATTTGCTGAACATGTTTACATTGTGCATTTCGTACATTGATATACCAGTTGCGTATTTATTGCCTTTTGTTCTTGCGGGAGGTTTTAAAATATACGTGGCCTAAATAAACACCCTTTTAGTGTAGTTCATCACATAAAAAAATGCAATGATATTTATGTGATGAATATTTTTTGCATCAGTACGAAAAGACACATTTTCGCATTCAGTTCTTCCAATGATGTTAAAACTTTTGAGTTGTAGTAAATTGAATGCTATTTCTGTACAAATAAATTTTTCCACTGTTTCATCAAAACCATGCGAGTTCCAATCGCGACTCTCTCGTAAGAAGAACCGCAAAACAATCATGTCTCATGAAAGACGTTGGATCTATAATTCCCCACCCCACCAATGAAATAAACAGAACCCGAAGTAGTATTTACATTGTGAAGTTTAAATTTGTTGGTTTCAAGAAATAGTTTGTGTTATGTTAATTGAATAAGTCTGCACACAACAAACACTTTTACGAAGTAACAAACACGTGTCAATTCCTTTCACGGAGGCGACTGTTCTAAAAAGGCACCTACGATGATCTACATTTAATTAAATATGTATGCAAATACAAAAATAATGAACTGCCTATAAAATATTCAGATACCACCAGCAATTAATTCTCACATATATGTAAATAACTTAATTCGGTCACAAAAGAAAATTGTAGAAAATAAAAAAACTGAAGCAGTTACATGGACTGAAAAGGTAAGTTATTTGAAATATGTGTTGCCTTGGCATTTCTAGCGTGGCGAATCATTTAATCCAAAACCTCATCCTAATCACTGTCAATTACAATTTGTCTCCTACCACTTGCCGCCATTGCTCATGCACACAATTTGACATCCTGATATAAGCTATCAGCAGGTCGAAGTACCTGATAGCTTTATCAGCTGATAGCATGCAGAATAGGCAGTATCAGCGAGTACTACACCTTTTTTGGGCTATCTGGCTGATAAGTTATATTTAGAACTTTATCAGACTGTGGTAATACAGGTCCTTAATATTGGCTGATAACTGATACCAAGAGTTTGTATGGGAACAGCCCTATTCTGAACCTCGGCTTGCATATGATTTTAGTGTATTTTAATGCGTTGGAAGTTACATGAATGAATTCTTTCATTAGTCTTTATAATGTGTAGCATTCAATCTTTGTGAGAGAGAATTAAGTCAATACAGTATGTTCTCATCTGCTGCATCAGTGCATGTATGGTACACCTCTGAACTCTTGAGTTTTACTTGCACGAAATTCTGAGAGACCTAGTTTTGGTTACAAGGCATGTGAGAATGATACCCATCATTTGCACTTCATGATGTGATAGATTATGTGCTTGTTATGTACAATGAAACAAAGAAATTTTGTATATAAATGTAGGCTGTATTTTTTAGCCACATAGTGAAGTGAGGATAGAAGAGTACTCTTACTTTGTCATAAATGTGTGCAACACACATGGTAAATTACAATCCTCATGCATATCAAATATACTGCAATGTAATTAAATGTGTAGCTATTGCTTTCCTATTTGTTTTTATAACATTATTATAATAGTATTTGTTTAAGGATGTGATTTGTGAAATATGTTTTAAGCAGTAATTTTCTCTAGTCAGTTGTAATGCTTTGGTTAAATTATATTTGTAATCGAGCTTTTTAAAGTTCTTTATTTTTATATGATTATTGCAAAGAATATTATTTTAGTAATAGGAAAGTTATCTTGCTGTTTATTCAAGACGAAAATAATTTTTTGTATTGAATTTGTTATATAGCCACATTTCTGTGCAGTATGTTCTTTAAGTGTATGTTTAAAACATTTGAGCTGGTGATTTACTTTGATTTGTGGTGCGTTAGCACATATTTTGGGCTGAATTACGTCAAGATATTGCATTATATTGTGGTTTAGTTTATTTGTGCTACTTCTCTCAAGGACCAAACTTCTGACAGTTACATGAAGCTGTGAACTTTGTATAGATAATGTAAAGTGTTTAAATGTGTATTCTTATTGCTGTAAATTAAAATACAAATTTTGGGCATCTATTAGGGGTGTACAAATATTGAACATTTTTTGAATAGTTGTGAATATTAACTTGCAAATTATTCATATTTTAACTTGAAATGTCTTCTGCAAAAATTGTGAATAATTTACATTCCTGTCTCAAGTGGTTACTGTATTTGCTTGACATTATATGCTTACACATTTGAAGTTTTTAATTAAAATTTCTATTCAAAGTTACTAGAATTGGATCTTTACTGATCATGTTAAGTAGTAGTTTTATGGATTTTTGCCTTTCATTGATGCAGTGGAAAATCAATGATCATTAGATCAGTGAGGTTGTTTACATTAGTATATTATTAATTTAATAGCTTATTTAGAAACATGATAAAATGAGAATTATTACTAGAAACCATTACACACACACACAAACACACACGCACGCACACATGCATATATTTATTTACACTGTAGTATTTACGGAAGTAGTTTTTTTTTTTGCAGCTAAAGAAATAGGCATGAAAAGATTGTTACCTTGGTTTTGTACTACCAAAATAAAATTGTCTTTTGTGTTGGTAATTCTGGGGAAATTATGGCAGTTTATTTCTGCAAACACAGTCAAAAGTATAAAATTTCAGTACACTGTTAAGGTACGATACAGTGACATGGTGGTTATAAATAATACCAACATGGCATCACATTATAGCTGTGGGGAAACACAAACTGACAGTGCTAGCAATGGGAGGCTATAATTGTTAAATTGGTTGCAATTCAGTTGCAAGAGTTTATAAAAAAAATTTGCATTTACAAAGTATTTCATATACTAATTATACAACTTCTGTTACTGACTCAGATCCGCAGTAGCAAGAAATTGCGAACACCTACAGATAGTTTGCAGTAGGTCAGAAAATAGCACTGCAACCGCAAACACCAAACCACAGCGTTTGCAGTATTTGTTATGAATTCATTTGCAAAAATATAAGTTTTAAACTTCACTGCTTCACATCTCGTAAACAATGATATCACTGAAAATTAATTTGGATTATTGCTGAAAATAAAACTGCAGCTCTAAGAAAATTGTTTCCTGTCCCAATAAAATTTTTATTCCAAAGCACTTGAAGCTATTTTCAGACAGCCAAAATGCATCTCTATTTTTTACTGCTGCGACATTGTATTCACATTATCATAATTTTGTTAGAATGTATTGTAATCTTAATAATATTATAAATGTGAAAGTTTGTTTGTTACTCAATCACGTCGTAATGGCTGGATGAATTTGGATGAAATTTGGTACAAGGGTAGATTATGTTCTGCATTAGCACATAGGGTACTTTTCATCCCGGAAAAATGAACAGTTTTGTAGGGAATATAGTCAACTCTTGATGTATTGTTATCGCATGTACTGATGAATCGCATCCACCGACAAATTTTTTTGGTCCCGGCAAAATTCCTATGTCAATAACGTTAACATAAATTGCTTGTATCGTTTGTCGTGTGGTGCGTAGATCAAAGTATATTTACCTAATGCATCCCGCAACTATAGTTTTTAAGCTGGTGGTTTATGCAAACGTCCAGTAACTGGATGTGAAATACGTCAAGTGTGCCGTCGTTTATCACAGCTCTGTGGCGCTTTACCTAGTGTCTTCTCTTTCCAACACATCTGTGGAGACTGCGGTGTGGTGCGACGTGCCATGAGACTGGCTTGCTGCTTCCCCTTACACGCCTATGATTGGGGAAGTGGTTACCTATAGCAACGAGCATAACAATCTGGCGTCCTCTCTCACCCTTCTTTCTCTTTCTCTTTCTCTCTCTCTCTCTCTCTCTCTCGCTCTCTCTCTCGCTCTCTCTCTCTCTCTCTCTCTCTCTCTCTCTCTCTCTCTCACACAACTTCCTTCCACCCCCTCACATGCCAATGAGAGGCTTTGTTGTGTAGCTAAAGATAAAGCACATCTTATCTCTTGGCCACGCCCACTTCACTTGCCTTCTCACACCGGTCTAGAGCAAATGTGTGCCTGACGAAAGGAGAAATTTTATCAAGATATTCATCACTCAAAATAGTTGCACCTTTCATCACTTGTATTTCAAAGCAAATGGTTTCACCTGAAAATGTTACGCAAAACATTTTAACGAGGAATTATCATTTGCAACTATGTGTTCTTTTGTGATTAAAGTTTATTTTTTCCCCATAAGGTTGGTGTTTCATTGTATCTGATATGAAATTAACATGATTTTAAAACTTAATATTTATTTAACTCAAGAGACAGCATCTTTGAGAATAAAATTATATGCCCAGAAGCATATACTTGACCTCCCCTTTTCGCCAAATATTGTTTGAAAATTGAGTGACTTTTATTATAAGCATAAAGTTCATTTTGAACTTCTTATGGGAAATTGGACGGTTTATATTGATTTATTTCAATAGATACACGTATCTTTCGAATAAACTGATAAAATGTAAGGGCCTATTCGACACCTTTTGCCATCAAATGATGGGTAGGTAACCCCCCGAGCCGAGTGCACTGTAACTCATTACGGGAAATCAGAGGACTTGGTTTTGAATGATTAATTTTTAAAGACAGTGAAAAAGTAATTTATATTTGCCTTATGTATTCATTTCTGTCTCAAAATTACAAGTTTTATTTACAGATTAATTACTTTAAAAGACAGACATTAGCCACGCACGCAAGGTGTCACCAACATGTAGTGGCGGGGAGATGTAATCCTTCCGCCACAATTCCTCCACCCCCAGCCGCAGTGAATACACTGCCTGATTGATACCTTCCCCGTGCGCTCTCAGCTGACAGAATGCACATGGGACATTCAAAATTTGACTTGCATTCGGTGTCATATTGTTTTCATTTTGAGGGTTTGAAAGTTTTAGGTCGGCTTGTATTTGGCATCTGATTACAATCAATTATAATACAGTAAATTGAGGTGTTAGTTTCTTTATTTAAATGAGTTTAGGTGAAATGTTTTATTTACAATAATACTTTTTTCTAAAATTCCCACTTTTATTGTGTTTATTAGCCAAACTGTATTCACAGATAATGTACAGTTCTTAATATACTCAACATAAAGTTTCATAAGATTAGAAGTTATATTTTATTGATGTACGTCAGGAACCTTGTCTTCTGAAATCCCGTATGTATGGACATTTTTTTGGCAGTCCCCTGAATGATAGTCGACTGTACAAAATATGCCACGAACCATTAAGATAGAGTACGTGGTCATTATAATTAATATCTGATTTTTGCACGTGGGTGAACCACAGGTAACGGCTAGTAATATTATAAATGTGAAAATTTGTATGTTTGTTTGTTACTCAATCATGTTGTAACGGTTGGACGGATTTGGATTAAATTTAGTACAGGATAGA
Organism: Dryococelus australis; assembly: GCA_029891345.1. Classification (NCBI taxonomy): domain Eukaryota; kingdom Metazoa; phylum Arthropoda; class Insecta; order Phasmatodea; family Phasmatidae; genus Dryococelus; species Dryococelus australis. The sequence continues at coordinate 109,202,114 of CM056998.1, forward strand.
TTATATTCTGGATTAGCACATATGGTACTTTTCTTCCTGGAAAAAATAACAGTTTCTTAGAGAATATGTAAAAACCATTTGAGTAGGTGCTGGTTGGTGGTCTGTTTTGTATATTCTTTAAGGAAATGTTAGTTTTCCGGGATGAAAAGTACCTTGTGTACTAATCCAGAATATTACAGTAACAAACAAGAACATATAAGATGGAGCACTTGGTCATTATAATTATGGTTGAATTTTACATGGGAGTAGAGCTGTGGGTAACTGCTAGTGTCTCATATTTTCTCTTCTTGCAAAAATTTTTGTGTGTATTTATATTTATTTGGCATTATTTATTAATGACTACATTTTGGAACGTACTTTTTCAGTTAAATTGCCAGATAATTGTGTAAAAATGCTTGTGAAGAAGTAAGTATTATATGTGTAAGAACGGTTTCTTGTGTGATGAGTGAAATTATTTCTATTATATTTACTGAAATGTTACTGGTAGCTGTTAGACTTTGAAACTATTTGCGTGTTTGGAAATTTTACTATTCAATTTGAACAAATGTACTATTTGCACACCCCTAACATTTATGTACATATTACTTTTGTTCTTAGTACTTTAAGGATACTATGTTGTAATTTTAATTTAAATAAGTTATATTTTTTTTTTGTAGTTTCATTTGGCTGTATTAGTCTTTTTTGCATCTTCATGTGGATGAAGTTAGTCGTTAAACGAGAAGGTAATTCGGAAACTTTGTTACAATTAAGCTAACATTTGATGACAACTTTTTCTGTCTCTTATTGTGGTTTAAGAACAAAACATTTAAATAATTTGTGTCATTGCCTACCCAGGTCAGTATTTTTTAAAATTAAGAATTTTCCAATTTAGTGACACTTTTTTTTCATTGTGTGTGTTAATGACTCAATTTTCAAGGCAGTAACAAAGTCACATGTAATAATTGTGAAGATACTGCCGACACTGTTTTGTATTTGATCATGTTAATGTGCTGTAGAGACTTACTGATTGCAAAAGTGAACACACACATTGTTTGGATAGACAGGAAGCAGTAAAGTAAGATGCAGCTAATTGTTAGTCTGTGCAGCACATTGCAGCCTGTAGTTGTGTACATAATCACATTAACTGTTTTCAATAAAAACTATGTAATTGCATATTTATTGTAAAGAATTTTTTTACTGTATCCCAGGTAAATGGTGGTGGAGCAAGCGAAAATGTGAGGGTTACTCTGTGTTTAGTACACATTATTTGGTACCTATTACAGGGAAATCTCTATCCAGAGTTCTTATGTTGTGACACGTGTCCGGATAGGCTACTAGGTACGATGGTCGAGAATTTTGTCTGCTAAACCAAAAGCAGGGTGGTATAGGTCAATAGACGAGAGGCAAGGGTTACTTATTATTGCTTCTTGGGTGCCGTGGTCATAGTGGATTTTACCCAGACGTAGCGAGCTTGACCTACACCGAACTAGCGATTCCACAAGTGAGATTTGTTTGTCCAGAAGTGGGCGTTATCCCAGCTGAATCGTGTAGCAGTGCCAGTTAACAGTCCTTTCATCACGGGATGGCATAAGGGATGAATTAGGATACACGGAGATACAAAAAAAATGGTTACCGGAGCAGCCAATACTGACTCGTGCCCGAGTTGGGCGGTGTGGTCCCGTTCTGCCTGTCATTCCGGAGTGGGTTGAAGTGCACTCAACTGCCTGGTGGCAGGGAACGCTGTGTTTCATTCGCTACATTTACAGCCAGCCTATGGTCATAAGGTATAGAGTCTCTGCTTACAGTATGCTAAGTACACCTTGACGTGAAAAGTCTCCACTGATCCCTCACGTATGCGGGCTGATCAGAGACGGGGAGCTGTTTGGGTCACCAATGTCGCCACTGGATGTGCATTCACACAGAGGTGGACGGCAGGTCTGAAGCTACAGATATCACAGTGCTATGGGATAAAGTAATAACTCGAGACTGTTGCTTCTCCCTGGGTGAAGGTGTTGCTAGTGGTTGTGGCTAGTCTGTTTCTCTCCGCTGGCACTGGTACAGTGCTTTGGCAGTTGGAAAACAAGTGGCAGTGTAATGGGTGTGTAGAAAACATGACGAACCCCTGAGGGGCGCCCGTTGTTGAAGATAAAATAGTTATATCAATTACCCGGTTCTTGTCAATGGTGTACGTAACAACCTGTGTGTAGCAGGCAAACAGATAGATACTCTCAGAAATAAAAGCAGTAAGGTAGGAAACAAAAGTATGTTTATTGATTGTGCAATAAACATGCGACGTGTGCTACCTCCTACCAGACAATTGAGTGCTGAAGGTTACTACGCTGGCCAGGTGTAGGCGACCTGGTTATAATGGAAAAAGCAGGAAAGAAATATCTAAACGAGAAAAGATACAATAGTTCTAAAACTGGTCTAAGAAAGGTGTCTTGAGGAGACAAAGTGAATTTAATGTGTTCGCTGGTTGATGTTCGTCGACGGTTAAGTAGACACAGGGGGCATAATTAATGCTTCGAAGTTCTCCAGAGGTTCAAGCACTGAGCAGTGTTGTGGAAAGTCGCGAGAGAAAAACAAGAATGACTTTCGAGCTCGGCAGTGTCTTGACTTATATAGTGGAAGCTTGTAGGCTGCCGGTGCAGGGTGCAGGGGAGGCGTGACTTCCTCCTGCCCTGGTTGGGGTGGGAATACTCTGGTCAGCGTTTCTGCTTCGTGCCTCATTGGTGGTGCTTGTCCGAGGTCTGGACAGCTTGTTGGCTCTCAGCATGGTGAAGGGTTGAACGAGCGTAAGGGGGGGAGGAGGGGTGTGCCTGCCAGGTTTAGTATCCTTCAAGTAAAGAAAATACGCTCATAAATTCCTGCTGCCTGTAGGGTAGGCAACATGTAACTCATGTCTGTAGTGGTGGAAGAGGTACTCTTGGCGATGACTTGTAATTGTATTGGCATAAGCGGCATGCATCAATTTGCACCCCCCCCCCCCCCCCGGTTCCCCTTCTCCTTCCTCAGTTTCAAAGAAGACTCATAGTGGAAAAGGTGGCGGAGAAAGGCATAGGCCCCCTCTCTGGAAGGTCTGGTAGGCGTCAATAGACATGAAGAGGTATATTGGAAAGAAAGAAAAAAAATTTCTTAGGCAGGTAGGCAGGACCCTTAAGTGTAGGATGCTTGACCGCTGTAGCGGTGCGTGTCCTGTGTGTTCTGGTCGCGCGGCCTGCTGAAGCGAAAAATTTGGAGTGGCGGCGGCCGGCTGGCGATCTTGATTCTCTCTTTCGGACGGCGTCCTTCTCTGCCCCTCGCCCTGGTTTTCGGGCTTTGCTGATGCGGCGAGAGTGTGTATTCTCCCAATGTTGCAAAGATTACGAGTCAGGAAGCCGAGTGTGTTGGGTGTTCCACCGGCCTACATTTCATATGCATGTTATTGACAAAAACCAGCATAGTACTGGTGGATATTACATTAGAATCGTACATAACGACCTGAAAGATAATACTGGCTCGTCAAAACGAGCGGATTAAAGTAAGCATAGTTATAATATGTACAAATCTTACTCGCAGAAGGTGGGTAAACGTGGCATTTCCTTGCATTCCTGGAGCTTGCTGCATTGAGTTAAGTAAGAAAAAAGTAAAATCTTTCCAGGGAACCTTTGTCTCTGTCAGTAAGCTAAATAGTTACGTGTGACAGATTGCGAGGTAGCGAACCACAGGCCCTTCAATACCTGGGTTGACTGGCTAAACAAATACAAAGTGAGTACACTACATTGTCAACTATCGCGGCAAATTGTGTGCATGTTGGTCACTTAATGCAATACTCACAAACACTCACAATTGTAAGTTAAAAATATCTTCCACCAGATTTGGGGAGCTTTAACGCTCGGTCTCTTATGTTAACAGAGTAGGTGCACAAGATATTGCAAACAAAAGCACATATAAGCATACACACAAAAATACCCTCCTGCAAAATGTATTCTTTCTTGTAGGCGATCTTCAAATATACCCTTTCAAAATGTATGATAATATTTCAGTGTGTGCCTACACACAAAATCAGATTGAATGCTGAAAAGCATAAAAAGAACTAACCTAGCTATCCCTTGCGGGAGTCCATCTTATATCGTAGGTCTAAAAGTTAGTATGTACACTGTGTATCTTAGTTGGGATGTTCAAGGTAAGTTCGTAAGGAATGTTCACTTTTGTCCATTCTGAAAACGCACTCTTAGTGTAAGTGATCTTCACATAAACACTTTCAAAACGTATGGTGACAAATATAGGTTTACCTACACATCAAGTCAGATTTAAGGATGATAATTATAAAAATACAAAAAGCAAAAATTTCATTGTATTGTTGAAGTCTCTGTCAACTTAATCACTGGCACTGTGGTGAGCATCCATTTGTAATACTACCTATTTAAGTGGGCTGTCGGCCACTGAAACACTTGAACCATGAGCTGTAAAATGTCTATCAAAAGTTATTGACATATAGCTTTATACTGTTCTATAAAAAAAAAAAAATTTAATTATCACATAGTCGAGTGACTAATTACTGGTGCATTTACCTCGTTGGTTCTTTCTACTGGAACGGTACTGGATTCTTTTGAATTTTACTTTAGCCTAAATGTGATTGTTCTGCTTACGTCACTGTCTTTGGCTTACTGCTAAATTAACTGTGGTCCACATGACCGGTCTGTGACGAGTCCCTTTGCTACGTGCATGTAGTAACAGTTTACAGCTACTGCACGGTTTTTGAAATTCGCGTACTTACTGGTGATCTTTGGTTTTGCTTTCAACGGGCCTCCCCCCTTGGACGAAGGGGAGCGTGCAGAGGGTATGGCCACATATACGTGGTTATGGGTCTCCATGGTGATTCCCGGTACCGGCCAGGCATGTGGGCAGTCTTGGCGGTACGTGGGGGCATCAGGCGTCGTGGAGCAGCCTGGGCCGTCGTGACTTCTGCTTCTGCCGTAACAAAGTGGGACGGCTCTAGTTCAAGGGACGTTGAGGCTGTGCGGGGGAGTCTCAAGCCTTCCACCCCGACTGCGGGCAGCACAACTCGTCCATGGTACCAGGTGGTGGGCGGCATGGACAGTCTCTGTGGCCAGGTCCTTTGGTGAGGCAGTGGAAGGGAGATTTACTTGGACCTCCACTGTGGGTGATGTGCCTGTTGAGGCGTAGTGGGTGGCATCGACAATCTTGATGAAAGTGGCCTCTTGTGTGGCAAGGTGGCGGGGTGGAGCACTTCCAGCGTGGCAGCTCGATGTCTCGATGAGTGCGTCTTCTTGCTTGGCAGGGGATGGGGTGGAACACACTCATCAGAGCTATATGTTCCGGGTTCCAGTGGCATGTTGTACTTCTTCGTCGGAGCCAGAGGTCGACTTCGTTGAAGTAAGAAAGACCTTGATCTCTGGCTTCTGAGTCGCACCAGGTGGCGTGGTAGGTGCTCGTTCTGGGTCAGTGGTATACTCGCCTGTGAGTGGCCCAGTGGATGGTTGAGTAGCTTCCCGGCAAGGAAGGTGCTCTGATTGCTTCCATCACCTTCATCATTGGCGGTTCAGTTCTCTCTGTCAATCCGACTTGACCAAAGGGGTGTTCGGCTGTCTTCGCTATCTCTGGGACATCACCAAGACATTTAGCACAGCTAAGGGTGGCTCGGTCAGGTGTGACAATGACTCGGTTGCCATAGCTGGTCGGCGTCGAGGGCAGGGATCTAACTGAGACTGCTCCTCGGCATGGTTGCACCTCTATTCTCTCGGGTGAAGAATAGGATGACTCCCTGTCGAGTTCCAGGGTTCGGGCCTTGGGCCTCCTCGTGGGCCTGGGCTCGGCTTCAGGAGCTGCCATTGACGGCATAGGGCCTTGTTTGGAAGTCTGTGGCCTCGAAAGCTCTTGGTCTGGGGCATCTTTGGGCTGAGGCCGCGCATGACATTGATGGGTTCTTCGGGCCTGACTTCTAGTCAGGTGATTTAGGACCGGCAGGTTAGTCTTTATCAGTAACTGTTGGTGGCAAATCGGGGTACGGGGAGGGGCAGCATTGTCTTCCCAGTTAATGAGGGTGCCTCTGTCACTTCCCAGTTGCAGGCGACGTTGTCCATAGTCGAGGACACAGTGCTGTTGCAGTAGCCATGGTTGCCCCAAAATCATAGATTCCCCGATATAGGATGTATCTATAAAATTAACGTGGGAGGTCTTGTGTATCCTGATCGATATCTTTATGCCTCCTTCGACCCGAAGGAAGTGATCCGGTTGTGCGAGTTATGACCTTATTTTCAACGGGGGTCAGTTGGGCGGACCTCTACACGAAGCATTCGAGGGAAATCAGAATCTTTTGTTTGACGCATGCACGATTAGACCGACTTGGCACATTAGTCAAGGATTTTGTCTGCTAGACCAAAAGCGGGGTAGTTTGGTTTATATAGTTGGCATGAAGTGAGGGGTTTTGGCTAGTACTTACACCTGCTTCTTGATGTAGTTGGGATAGGTTTGACCTAGACACTGTGAATTCAATCTATGGGGAACTGTGGTTCCACAAGTGTGCTTCGTTAGACCAGAAGATGAGCTTGCCACATCCTAGGCACACTTCAGTACAGGTCAGGAGTCCTTTGATAACCGGATGACACGTAGGATGTATATGGATACACAGTGGGAAGTTAATTACCAGAACCGGAGCAGGTGCGACTGCTCGTCTAAGTTCGGCGGCGCTGTCCCGTTCCATCTGCCTCTCCTGCGTAGGACAGGGTAATACTATCCACGGCCTGAGAACAGTCAGCCAGATATAGTTCCCTGCATTTTCTACCACTCCTCTTGTGAGGCATAGAGCAAACAGTTCTATAGTCTACGCTGTGCACTTAGACAGGAAGGTTAACAGTGTAACCCAATAGTGACTTGCCGGCACGAGCTCGATGAGTCCCCACTGATCCCCGACAGTATGTGGGCTGATCAGGGACGTGGAGCCGTGGGGGCCATCAAGTGTCTACTGGTTGTGTGTTCGCATTAGTATGAACGGCAAAACTTAGGCTACGGTCACTGCGCACCGACTTAGTGCGAGTGGTGACAACCACCCTGAGTCTGTCGTGCCTCCCAGTGTGAAGGTGTTTCTAGTTGTTGGGCGTCGCTGTTTCTCCCCCACGAGCACTGACTTAATGCTGATGTGTGACTGGGAAGAAACAGGTATCTGTCTAATATGTGTGTTTTCTGATGTGCAGACACCTAAAAGGGATCCTCAGTCAGGCTAACTTGATTTAACAAAACTCTAGGTTCCTGTCGGTCGTGCACTGTGTAATCTTTCTCTAACTGTTGAATGAAATAAATACCCTGGAAATAAAAGACAGAAAGGTAGAGAACAATGAGTGTTTATTGAAGGTTCAATAAACCCGTGACCTGTGCTACTTCCTACCAAGTCGTGGATAGCTGAAGCTAACTGTTGTTCCAGGTGTAGGCGACCTGGTTCTAAGTACAAGGGAAAAGCTGGATCTAGACGAATACAAAATAGTTAGTTAAACTGCTAAGTAAAAGGTGTCTATAGGAGACAAAGTGAAGTTTATATATACACGCGCGTGCACACACGCGCGATCGTGTTTGTTGGTCGTCTGGTTACCTGTCATCGATGTACGTAGTAAGTTGCCGGGGGGGTACTTGAAAGTGACAATATTCTCTGAAGATCCCGAGCACTGACATAGTGCTGTGGGAGGTTGCTAGAGATGTGAAAGAATGACTCCTGAGCTCGGCAGCGTATGGACTTATATAGTGGTAGCTTGTAGGCTGTCGGCACGGGGTGTGGGGTTTATGTGGGAATACTCTAGTCAGCGATTCCACTTCATGCCTCGTCAGATGCGCTCTTCCTTGCCCGAGGTCTGGAAAGCTTGTAGGCTCTCAGTGCTAGGTAGGGTGGGTGTTCGTGCCTACCGGGTTGTGTATCCTCCAGGTGAGAAGGATTTGCTCAAAGTTCCCGTTGCTTGTAGGGTAGGCAACATTTCACCCACTTCTGTAGCGGTGAAAGAGGTACTCTAGGCGATGAGTCGTAATCGTATTAGATTAGATGTATAAGCGGCACGCGTCAATTCGGTCAACCTCCCCCCCCCCCCCCCCCCCCCCCCCCCCCCCCCCCCCCCCCCCCCCCCCCCCCGTTTTGATGAATACTAATCCTGAAAAGGTGGTGGAGAAAGCCATAGGCCCCCCTCTCTGGAAGGTCTAGAAGGTCTGGTTAGATGTGGGTAGATGTACTGAGACAGGTAGCACAGAAAAAATTTTTGTAGACGGGCAGGCAGGATCCTTAATGTTGGGGTGCTTGACCGCTGGAGCGGTGCGTGTTCTGTGCGCTATTGGGTGGGTGGCCGGTGAAGCAAACGTGTGAGAAGTGGTGTGGTGTTGGCTGGAGTTTAGTGATGTCTACCGAGCACCGGCATCCTCCAGGAAGGTTGTGCTAGTTCCACAACATGATGCTGGAGGGCAGCACACATTCCATTGCAACTCTACAGCCTCAAAAATGAGCTTTGTTTTAAAATACGTCATCACTTCTGTAGCGCGAGTGATAAGGATTGAAGGCACCCCAGAGTTTCCAACCACCTTAGAAGTGGGCCTAGCTTCCCCTCGCACCATTGTGAGGCCCTACAAGATCTGAATATAGTATAAAATACTAGGAGAGCATGCCTCAAGGCAGTCTGCTGCAATTTCACAGCTGTGATGGCCAGATGTGTAGGCCAAGGACAAGTGCTGTGCTAAACCTTCCTCCTCGTTGTGAAGCCAGGAGACTGTCTACAAGGATGCACCAGCCACTGGACCCTCCCGCGCCGGTGGTCGCGAACAACTGGAGGCTGTCAACGTTGATGCATTGCGCCTTCCTGCGCATTGGGTATGCACTCACTACTTGACGACTTTGCCCTATCATCGAGTAAATAAACTCATAACAAGTCACATGTCTGCAGACAATCTGTCCCGTGCCTACAAGATTGCCCCCAGCCTAGTGAGCAATTACAGACACATGGTAATTACAGTGAAACCCTGTTAAGCAGTTCCCACTTAAGAAGTTTTCTTGCTTAATAAGTTGAATATTTGTGTACATTGTCTATCCGTGTGTAATTTGACCTTTTTAAGAGGTCTTCCTTATTAATAAGCATTATTTTTTTAGTCCCTTCAGAAACGTCTTAACAGAGTTTTACTGTATTTGAAATTGTACTGTCCACCCAAAAACCACCATGCGGTTGCTCAGTTCCCGCCTGAAAATTTGTACTGTTTGACGAGTCACCGACAGGCCGGACCCAAAAAAGTTAAATCGAAGGGATGCTGCAGGATGGCAGCAGCCATTATACAAGGTTGTCACTGCTGCCAGAGCATCATGGAGAGGCGATAGATGTGTCAACAGCGTCCCGCAGAAGAGATATGAAGTGGTGGCGCAGCCCACAACCATAATTAAAACCACCTCTGTGAGGAGAGGCTAGCCATCTCCGTACCCCTCGGCCAGCATGGAAGGTAACATTTTCCATATATAAGGAGGCGCCAAACCGCAGCTCAAGACAGTTCGTCTGCCTTCCAGTTTGTACAAGGTTGAGGGCACCAGCAAGGGAAGTGGCTGTCACCCTGACCTCGCAGTATGAAAAGACTTTCCAGCAGATCTTAACCAGGGTTGTTCATGACCACTAGGCCATACGCGTCAAAATAAGTGCTCAGTGAAAATCCCAAGTAGATGTAACGCAACTGTCTCTTATGACGCAGCCGACGGCATCTGCAGCCGATACCGTCCTCCGTCAAGGACGCCATTATCAGCCAGAGGTATCTCAACATCCTCGCCTGTTCCCTTACCTTCAAGTTAATCCTCCCAACCTTCGCGGTAGCAGCTCCTGCTGACGTCCCTTCTCGATTGCCTGCCCCCCCCCCCCCATCCCCCTCGTTTAATTACGTAATATTTCTAATTAATAATCATTGCTGTTTCTTTTCTTTTCGATACATGTTTGCCTTCATCTGCTGTAAAATTAACTTATGATCATTGTAAAGAGCTACACATTTCCATTGTGTTTAAATGTGTGAATACGTTCAGTTCTAACTTGAACCCTTTGTTGTTCATTTCAGACAACCTATAATAACTTTCAACTGACTCATTATAATTAAGCAACCGCCTGCTGACTGGGGCTGATTACCAGAACATGTTTGGTTAACCTCAGGTTGTACAAATCCAGGATAATATTCCTTAATATGTTGACGTGTGCTGTACTTCTCGGTTCTTACGTTTTAAGGAATGACTACGCAGATTGCCCTCTTTGTCCCAGCGTAGGAGAGGGGAATCAAACCCCAGGGTGAGGCGTATTGAAATGAGCTAACTTCCAGGGAGTTTTACTACCCTCACAACCAGGGCTGTCAATAGGTGGGATGCCAGCACTCCCAAGGGGGATGAATGAATTTAATCAATGATTAATAGAGGGTGACTGTAGTTGTGATTGATCTGGCCGGTGTGACTGGATTGATCCGCAGCGGCCTCGTTGGCCGGCATGCAAGGATAAAATTGGCGGGGGTTTGTTTGCAGAGTGGTTTGGGGACGACCTTCGGAGGGAATTGAACCCTGACAAATTTCCTGGAGGCCAATTTTACTGTACAAAAATTAGGTAGTTCTTCCACTGTCTGGTGTTGGACCCAAATCAACCTGCCAGTGGTTAATCGCACAATGCTCAAGGGAGCTGGAGTAACCTGAACAGGAGCTACCGGAGTTTCCGGTACATCAATGGATGCTACCATCTCGGTTGGTTCCGGGGCTACATCTTCCTGCTTGTTGTCGTCTGACAGGCACCAACCTAACAGATGCTTAAGGGGAGTCTCGTGTGTCGGAGTTGGGACAATATCGTAACATACGGGTAACTCTACTGGTTCTGCAGGTAATAACTCAGTCGGATTTGAAATTGATGCCAGATAATTAATGGGGAGTGGTTTCATGTCGTCTTTGGTGCCTCCCAAATCCACCGTGCTTGTTATGCATTGACGTTTTAGATCTGGTTACCTTTCTGCGGACATAGCATCCTAATTGGGCTCGACTTTGCAGCCTCGCCCACAGACCTGCCGTGTGATGGGCAGTCAAGGTATTAATCAGTTTGTCTAGCAGTGGTTGCGGGTGCACTGAAAACCCGGGAGCAGCGGCGTACACTGGAGGGCTTAAATGCCAATTAGCTTTCCAGACCCCGTCACCTGAGGAGTCCAGCACACCACACAGCTGTTTACTGACTTTCCAAATGAATGCAAATATTGATGCGTGCTGCTCCTACTAATTAACTACGATTACGACTCATTGGTCTTTACGTGAAGTATACCCTTCAACCTACATAAGAGTTGTTTACTTCAACCACCTATGAGAGAGAGTTGTGCATGCAACACTTTGCACATAATGTCTCGGCCATTTAAATCTCCCGGGCGACCGAGCAGGTGGCCACAAGGTTACTCAACCAGCGTGCACGCCGCTTCATTCCCTTCCCCCCATGCTGAGAGCCTATAAGCTGCCCATAACTGGGTAAGGCCGAGCGCTACCGAAGATGAACGAAGCAGTATTGCTTACTACTGCTGACTAGAGATTTTCAACTCCCACGCCACAGCAGGCTGTCACGTGCCTTCCCCGCACCCCGCTGCGGCAGCCTAGACTTGAGTACTATGTAAGTCCGTGTGCAGTGAGACTCCAGCAGTTCATTCTTCAACCTCACTCGCGAAATTCCAGAGCACTGATCAGTGCTGGGACCTCTGGAGTTCTTAAGAATTTTTAAGTACACCCCCAGCGGCTATTTCCCGTCTCGACGACCAGTCAATCAGTGAACATGCTAATACTTATTAAAGTCACTTTGTCTCCACTAGACACCCGTTTACTTGGTACAGTTTATCAGTAATTCACATTGTATTCATCTAGAACTATATTCTTTCCCTTGTAATCTAGAACCAGGTCACCTACACCTGTATAACGCAGTTACCTTCAGCTTTCCACTGCTCGGTAGGAGGTAGAATGGGTCACATATTTGAGTTTTCAATAAACATCTATTGTTCTCTATCCTTAAGCTTTTTCGTCTTTAGAGTACTTTTCTGTTGCACCAGCTAGAAACAAGATATGACATGCACTGCCGACAGGAACCGGAAGATTGTTAGTTAACCGAATTAGTCTGACTATTTACCCCTTCAGGAGTCCGTGAGTCTAAAAAAACACACATTAGACGGCAACCTGTTTCTTTCCAGTAACCAGAGCACTAATTCAGTGCTGGAGGGGAGAAACAGCGGAGCCCCAACCATTAGTAACACCATCCAAGGAGGGGCTACAAGCCAGGATTATTTCCTCGCTTTGAGCACTAAGTTAGTGCTGAAGTGATCATAGCCTGAGACTTGCGCTCAACCTTGCCTGAACGCACAACCAGTAGAGGCATTGGTGGTCCAAACGGTTCCCCGTCTCTGATCAGCCCACCAAACATGGGGGATCACTGGAGACTTTTGCCGAGCTCATGCCAGCAAGCAGCTATTGGGTGAACATTGTAGGTACTAGGGACGTAACGCTTCCACTCTTTCTCGATTCTCGATGCCGATACCACTCTAGATTCTAGATTCCAAAAACAGTGATTCCTTTTGTTACAGACAATTACTTTACAGAACTGAATTATGTATATGAGGGTGTGAAATTTAATTATTTTAATTATTTAACAAGGCCTACATTAGCAGTAGGCCTATTACTAACACAATAATATAAAATATAACCAGTCACTTGACCGTGATCCAGCCTTAGCTAATTAGACACGCGTCATTGTAGTCACTACCTTCCCAGCGGCTGTGCGAACTTCACACATGACCAATAATTCTTTTGTGATAGTACCAGGGTGAGACATTGGACTAGACTCGGGATAAATATGTAGTGGTCCTAGTGTGTCGTAATATTCCCGACCATGCCAAGGCCAATGTATCCCTAGTAGGGAATCCAAGTACGAGCTACAATCTTCGCTTACTTGGGGTGGTTCCTTACGGGGCTCACTTGTAAGTTCAATGTCCGGAGGGGCTTCGTGTATTTCAATGGTGGTTCCTGGATTTACACTTCTAGGCCGTGTGTCGAGATTTCTCTGAAGTGCCCATCGGTCTAATAGATGGAGTTGGCTATTTACACCTCTATTCTTTTGTGGTATTACTAAGGATGCCTAAAATTCAAGTAACTAGTGGCTCACTGAGAGAACACGAAAGGCACACTTTCAATTTACCAAGGATTTCTCAAGCCCTGCTGGGTCCAGTTTTCTGCAGACGAACTGAGGTAAAGAGTATGGGTGATACTGGATAATTGGGAATGAATCTCACCTGAGGTGCGGGCTCCCCAGACAATACTTAGGTAGCCCCACTTCTTATGTAGACTATAGCCTTACACATGCCCTAGGATACCAAGCAAGTTCGGATCGTCCACGCCTACCAATGAGCAGTTGCTTTAATAAAGAGCCAAGTTTGAAAAATTACTAATTAAAAAATTACAATTAATAAATTAAATGACGTGCTCGGGAAAATGGACTACACAATGTTTACAATTTAAATTACCACATATTTGATTCAATATGCTTGGATGATACAGGAGGATGTGTAGCTCTGTACACGATAAATAAGTCAATGCTATGATAATTACGGCAGGTGAAGGGAACCTGCCTAAGTGGACAAAAAATGAATTCAAGTGGCCAATTTGACAAATTGATTTGATATGTAAATTGGGGGTGGCAGTCCAGAAGGGATGATGGCACGACCTGCTACCGCAGAGTTTGAAGGATTGGTTTTCGGGTAAGTGGAACAGGCGAGGACGTTTGGCTGGAGAAGGCGTACGGCGTCGATGATGTCGTAGGAGATCTTGTGATTCTTCAGGGATTTCTTTGAGTGCTTCTTCCAGCATATGAGGCCTAGTGAGTGCACAACCCTGGTTGAGAGTGGTTCAGAAGGCCTTGTTCAGACTCAGAAGACAGGGTGACAGTCACTTCCCTGTTGGTGTTCTTAGCTTTGTCCAAGCTGGCTGGTCTTCGTAAGACTAGTGCCCTCAGTCTTACCCAGGCTTGAGGGCAGACGAACTGTTGTGAGCTGCATTTTGGCACCTCCTTATATACAACAATTTTTTGTTTGTTGGCTGCCAGAGGGGTGCGGGGATGTCTAGCCTCACCTCTCAGGGGTGGTTAAAATTGTGTTTGTGGCCTGTGCCACCATTTATTATCTCCCTGGCAAGACACTGTTGACACATCTATTGCCTCACTACGATGCTTGGGCAGCAGTGACATCATGCGAAGGGTACTGCCCTCCTGTAGCATCCCTTCCAACTAGCTTCTCTGTTCCCGGCATGTCGTTGGTTCGGCAGATAATACAATTTTTCAGGTGTGAGTGGGGCAACTGTGTGACGGATTTTGATTGGGCAGTACAATTTTAATAATATTCTGCGTGTCTGTAATTGTCCGCTTAGCTGGGAGGAACCCTCTAGGTACAGGATTTATTGTCTGCCGGTGTGTGACTTGCCCATGTGAGATTATATGAGATTATTGGCTCTCTGATGGAGTGAAGTCGACTATTAAAGTGCGCATTCCCAATGCGCAGCAGAGCGGCATTCATCAATTTAAAGCTAGCCATTTACGGCATCAAGTTAAAGCTAGCCATTACGGAGATTAGCCTATGGGGTCTTGCAAAAAGCATTAGATGCGCTAAATAATCCATTAAGTATTCCAGCCAACAGTGATGTATTTGAGTCTACAAACATTATTCAACCATTATTTGGCCCTGGTATAACCTCAATTATATTGACACCCCAGATCCGCCAGCATTTCGTTCTGAACTGTGTACAGGCATGTCTCTTGAGGTAGTGTACGGAAAGAAAATGAAAAGGTGTAGTGCTCAACATTCAGAATAGAATGGCAAGTATCAAACGTAATACTTTGTTGAAACCATTTACCTTTATGAATAAAAATTGTTAATGAAGACAGGTAATTCTCTTCGAATAAACATAAACTATCAATTGGACTTTAACTTTGTACAGCTGGTTTCAGTTCAATGCAACGCCTAAAATATGCACATGCAAGTTTCCCATGCAAATTGTGTATAAAATATTAAAGGCAAATCCTTTTGTGAGGAAATATTGATACATATAATTGAAAAGAGAGACATGAATTATTTGAGAATGTTGAAATCATTCAATTCACATAAAAGATCACATTAACCTCACGAGTGTCAGATTAGCTATGGCTGAATCACAGTCGTGTGGCTTTGGTTGCACTCGGTCGGTTGTGCTTACAGGTTGATGTACTCTTATTTACAGCTTGATGTAGCGGTCGGGCAGGTGGCCTTACGGGTTGGTACAAAGTTCTCCACTTTACGAGTCGCGAGTCCCTTTGATGGTCGTGGCTCCTCTATTCTATTCCTCTAATACCTGTATACTTGGTAGGAATAAAATAGGTGGCTGTCTAATGGGTGTGTATTGAACTTGGAGCCGCCTGAGGAGGAGTCTCCAGTTGTAGCTAATTCATAATAATGAAAAATTTCCCGTTTCTGGTCGGCGGTACTCAGCTTGAGGTCCTCCCAGTAGTTGGTGACCAAGTACTCTATGAATGAGACTTGATGTTAAGAGAAACAAAGCAGTGTTTATCAGAAACTTATTAAACACAGCGACACGTGTTCTCCTGCCAGGCAGACCTGTGGTTGGAAGTAATCCTACAGTATCCAGGTGTAGGTGACTGGTCCTAAGCCTGTTGGGTA
>CM056998.1:109217885-109297885 GCA_029891345.1 Dryococelus australis
CCAAAAGATCGTACTTGAGGTGGCATCATAAGTCCTGGGTCGAGTTCTGGAGCAGCCGTTCGGGGTTTTGGTTCATCCTCAATGTCGGAGTCCCATGGTGTTTCCCCTACATCGTCGGCGTGCTCTTCTCGTGGCATGTCCCCTGGATAGGGATGTATTTGACCTCTTGTGGCTTTCTGTATTCTTCCTCTAGCCTCTTCGACCCAGTATACATTGCCCTGTTTGTTGAAAATCCAGTAGGGCCCGTCCCATTTGTCAGGGAGGCCAGCATTAAACTGTTTGCTGGCCTTGCTGAGGGGATGTGTTCGGAGTAACACAGTTTCCCCAAGGCTGAACTCGCATACTCCTGACTTGGGCTGTGGGTACTTTTTACGGATACTCATCCTGAGCCTTCTGGCAGTGAGTGGTAGTGTAAGCCAATGTGGCTAGTCGGATGTCCTCGGGCTGAGGCATGGCGGTGAGCTAACTGTCCCACTGCCGGTCACCTGGTCGGCCAAGGGGCTGTCCCAGGAGGAGTGTACTTGGGCTGGTGTCCACCACTGTTAGTTCGACGACGTAGGGAAAATAAGATAGTGGGAATATGTTTATCCCAGTGTTGGTGGTCATTTCCCACACTGATACGGAGGCATTTCTTTATCTCTTGATTCCTTCATTCAGTGGGGTTGGCCTGGGGGTGGTAGGGTGGTGTGGTCCACGTTTCGACTCATCCCTGGCATGATGCTGACTGCCATTGGCGACTCGTGAACTGAGTGCTGTCGTCAGTCAGGATCGCCTGCGGTATCCCTATCGTGCAAATATTTCGGATTCCTTTTTGCACACTATGGGACTGTTTCCTGGCTGGGCAGAGGGAAGGCTTCCACCCACCTGGATAACTGATCGGTGAAGACTAGGAGATAGCGGTTTCCCTTGGTGCTCCTTGGGTATGGTCTCATTAGATCGGCAGCTATTTGTGTCCACGCCATCTTGGGTCTCCAGGTTCGTGCAGTGGGAGGAGAGACCTGGTAGGCTTTACCACCCAACATGTCACACAGTTACTGAGGTACTGTCGGACGTCGCGGCTGATTCCATTCCAACTATATCGAATCCCAATGTCTAGCAGGGTTTCTCGGGTTCCCGGATGTCCAGCCTGGGGGTGGGTCATGGTGATGGTGGCAAATGTCTGGTCGCAGCTGCTGCGATACCCAGATTTTCTACCGAGCGTTAGGCTGACCATTTCGCATCCATACGACGTCATCCCGAGCTTCGAAGCGCTATGGATGCTCTTGCAGGAGCCGGTGTACATTGAGGTCCTTCCATTGGCTTTTCGAGATCTGATGTAGGGTAATTTGTAACTGGAGGAGATGGATCTGCTTGACTGGGCTTCGTTCTATTGAGGGGGGAGGGGGAGGACATCTTTTCCCCTACCTTTTCCTCTGCTTTCTTCTCCAGTGCAGGAAAACGGGACAGGGCGTTGGGCAGGTCGTTAATTTTTCCAGGGCAGTGTTGTACCTCAAAGTCGAATACAGTTAGAAACATATCCCACCGACCGAGCTTGGCTTTGTTGTTTTTGACTCGTGCAGCCATTGGAGGGCTTTCGAGTCTGTTAACAAGATGAAGTGCTGGCCTTCTAGATAGTATCTGTACTTTCGCACTGCCCAGATGACGGTTAAGCATTCCTGTTCATTTATGTGATAACGTTTCTCCGTTTCATTGAGGTGGGTGGAGTCATACACTATCACACGGGGTTGGTTGTCGCTGTCCAGCTGGTAGAGGAACGGTTCCCAATCTGTTGTGACATGTGTTGGTTTGTAGGATCAGTCGTTCATCTCCTAAGGTCGGTGTAGCTGCTTTATATTCCCGAAGCTTGTTTTCAGGTCGTGGAAGGTTCGCTGTTGCTCCGGTCCCCGTTGCCAACGTGTGTCTTTTCCAGGAGTGGATGTAACGGTGCCATGAGTTGCGCAATGTTCGGCACGAAGTCGTGTAACCAGTTGTTCAGACCCAGATAATGTTGTAAATGTTGTTTATTGACCGGTTCGTCGGCGTCTTCAATGGCTCGTTTGGAATTTTGCGGTGGGAAGTTTCCCTCGGATGACACAACATGTCCCAGGTAATCGATGGCGGACTTGCCAAAATAGCTCTTCGAAAGCTTGCAAGTCTTCCTGTGTTGTGGTAAGCATTCTGGTACCCACTGCAGATTTCGAAGTGCTCCTCCCAGCTGTTTGAGTATACGATTACATCGTCGAGGTATGCAAAGCAAAACTCTCAGACATACCCGTCAATACCTCTGCAGACATTAGGTATTCTTTAACCTGAGCAGCATCACTCAGAATTGTAGGGTTTCTCCCTCTGGTGTGGTAAATGGCGTATATTTGCAGCTATCAGGATGTACTATAATTTGCCAGTATCCGGATTCCATATCCAAGGTGCTGAAGATGGTGGCTTTGCCAATGTCCCACAGGGTATGGTTAAGGTCGGTCGATGGCTGGGGGGTGCAATAGGGTGCGTTATCTTGTTTAGGCTCTTGTAATTAACATAGAAGCACAGCTTTCCATCCTTCTTGGGTACTAGAATCATGTGGGAGTTGTAGGGTTTATTCGAGGGTTCTACAATCTCCTGGTCCTTCATGTCGTTTACCTGATCCATTACTAGGTCGCGTCGGGCAGATATCCTATACGGTCGATTATAAACAGGGGTGTTAGTTGTGGTCAGATCTCGTTTTGGATGGATCGAGTCTGGCACAACAACCTCCCATGACCGAATGCATTGGCGTGTTCGTTTAGTATCTGCTGCAATTGGTTAAACTCGAGTTCGTTGAGTTCATGATTCACCCTCATTGGCAGCCGAGTATAACTGCTTCTGATAGTGTGGATGACACTATAAATTCGGAGGGAGCTGCGAGCCGATGTATGTTCACCTGTACCATAGTACAGCCATCTACGTGTAAGATTGTGTTTGAATGAGCCATTCTGACAGGTTTGGTTTGCGGGCGCATGCTGACTAATTGCTGTGATGTGAGTACATCACTTCTAACGAAGTAGGCTGTGGCAGCGGAATCAAGTAGAGCCAAGACTCGGTCTCCTTTTATTTCCACTTCGATGTAGGGAGCTATGGAAAGTGCCGGAACCCTGTTCAAGCCCTCGATTCTGGGCCCTTGTGTTCCGGACTGGTGGCCCGCTTCCCACTCCGATGGCAGCGTTCCCCGACTTGCTAGCAGGAGTCTGTCTTTCTGTAGTCCTCCTAGCAGAGGGGCTGACGTCTGATCGGATTTAAATGGTGGTACTGCTGACCCGGCTGGCTTGCGGGGGCAGTCCTTGTTCCAATGACTACCAGAACAGAACCAACACTTTGGCACTAAGGTTGTGTGTGTCTGGAGTGTGGGCACATTTATGTGTGACTCGACTGGCGGGGATCGTGTTTCTGAGGTTTTCACGGTAGTGGCTTTTCTATACTAGTCTGCATCGCGAAGTTTTGTTCGGCTTCTCGTGCCCTGTCAACTAGTTCGTCGATAGTGTTTGACCGGGCTGTGAGGAGGACGCTCCTCAAGCTGGGTAAAAGCATCCTTCATATCGAACAGACGGCCATGGCTTCCAAAACCTATGGGAATATGTGCCGGAACATTTGCTCTTTGCGACATATGAAAATTTCAGCCTCATCTTTGGGTATCTGTGCCTGGCCTTAGAACTGGGTTGTTAACCGCTCTAGCACCTCCTCGCCGGTGAATTCTGATGCGATGCGATTACAGAACTGCTTCCAGTCCGTAAGAAAGTCCCCATGTTTTTCCCACCAGGTTAGCACTACACGTTTCAGGTGTAGTTGGGCTCTGTCTACCCATTGTTTTGGAGGTAATTGGTGTCCCGGAATTCTTTCTCGCACTCGTTGGTAAACACTACTGGGTCTCCGTGCGGACGACCGGCGAAGTTGGTGAGCTATATGTCATCATCACGTCCGGTTGCTGGGTGACCGGGTGCTGTCCCAGGCTGTATATATATCCGGTATGGTCTCTATCGCCGGGAGTAGGGACATGTTTCTTTCTACACCTTTCACACTGGTACATCATATATGTCATAGTGATGTGCTCATCGGGCCATTCTATGCACAAGTGATTGAAAGTCTCACTGCACGTGGTGCATTTGACCCTGTTAATACCCAGGCCAGGGCAAGTTATGTTGCTACAAAAACGTGTTGGCTGTTGCCTACAGACTTCGCAATGGTATTCGAGACCTGTGGAATCGCGTGCCTCGTCTGGCCAACAAAGGCAGAGGTGATAGAATGACTTCGAACAATACGTGCAGTCAATTCTGTATGCGCCTATAACTTGACATTCGGTATGGCTACATCTCGGGTATTGGGTGTCCGATCCAGTCATTGGTAATGTCTGACATGGTATTGATCTCGGCATTAGACATGGCTATCATTTCTTGGGCGCCATGGGGTTATTATTGGACTCCCCAAAGTTCGGTGGGTTATTCCGGTAAACACTCGGGTGTCGGGTGAACTCGTTCGACCTCTTACTGCGCACAATCAATTAGCTGACGCCCCACAATGGGTGCCAGAAAATCGCTTGACGCTTGTCCGATTATCTAAGGCTGGATCACTGTCGTGTGGCTTTAGTTGCACTTCGGTCGGTTGTGCTTACAGGTTGACGTACTCTTATTTACAGCTTGATATAGCGGTCGGGCACGTGGCCTTACGGGTTGGTACAAAGTTCTCGACTTTACGAGTCACGAGTCCCTTTGATTGGTCCAGCTTACGACTTTTCAGAGCTGGTCGTAGTTGACGACAGGCAGGAAGTGCTAGTGGTAGGTGCCTTGTCATCTTGTGAGCAAGGGTTAGCTGGACACCACTGATTAAGTCGTTCGTCTTCGGCTTATGCGGTAGCGAGGGCATGACATGACACTGCACAGAACTCGCCGTTCCAGTCTTCTGAGGCCCTGCTCCAGAAGTTACTGTTTGAAATGCCTAGCCAGTTCTCTGTCTGATTCAGTAACTGTCTTACAACTGGATGTGTAAACAGCGGTGCTGATGGGAAAGAAACTGTATTGGTTATAGTCGACGTCGGTGGTGCCAGTGACTGGAGTAAGGCGGTACAATCTCGTTCGGCTCATCGACTAGCTGTGAGTGGTATGAGACCAGCCAGCTGCTTGGCAGGCGCAAATCTTTGCTCCTCTCTCCTTTCACCATGCCTCACCTTAAATGGTGTAGAGCTGGTTTAACTACTGAGGATCTGGAAAGGAGCACAATGGACACAGATAGCCCTAGATTAGTGTTGCCTGGTAACAGTTTTTCCAACGCGCGCTCCTGTGCTTCAGAAGATTCCCCATAGTTGCGGGCTGATCAGAAGCGTTGGAACCATGTGCGTTGTCAAGACTTACTGGTGTGTGATCACAACTAAGGCCAGTCTGTAGCACCTAAGCAGATACCCCTGCCAGTACCTAGGTGCTCCGGTAGGGATACAACTCAGATGTACTGTCGCTTCCTGATTGAGAAGTGTTGCTAGTGGTCGTGGCTCCTCTATTCTACTCCTCCGGTACCTGTATACTTGGTAAGAATAAAATAGTTGGCCGTCTAATGGGTGTGTATTGAACTTGGAGCCGCCTGAGGAGGTGTCTCCAGTTGTAGCTAATTCATAATAATGATTATTTCCCGTTTCTGGTCGGTGGTACTCAACTCAAGGTCCTCCCAGAAGTTGGTGACAAAGTATTCTATGAATGAGACTTGATGTTATGAGAAACAAAGCCGTGTTTATTAAAAACTTATTAAACATGGTGACACGTGCTCTCCTGCCAGGAAGACCGGTGGTTGGAAGTAATCCTACGGTGGCCAGTTGTAGGTGACCTGGTCCTAAGCTAGTTTGGGAAGTGAGATGAAAAATATCGAAAATTACTTAATACATTGGAAGCCTGGAATACCGCGGCCCGGTATACCACAGATTCAGTTATACCGTGGATTAAATTATACCGCGGGTAATTTATGTCCCCCAGCCTGAATAAATAAGGGGAGGGTGTGCAGTCAGGTAAGCCTGTGGTCTGTCGGCGGATGGTCGTGAGTCGGGGACGCTGATGCATGAGGTGGAGGGAGCGGGCACACGTTCTCCCTCCTTTCAGCGCAGAGATCTATTTTACTTATTCATTACAGCCAAAATTGTGTGGTTTTTCGTATATGTAAATAAATTTTTTTTAATATTATCATATTGGCGAGTAAGCCCGCGCGCGCTCGTGCGTGTGTATGCATCAGACGTTTTTCATGAAAAATTCGCGATGATTAATAATTAAAGTAGAACATACCAAGTTTTTATATTCCTGTAAGCATTGCTGGACCTCATCATGCCAGTGCAGTGGCCAACATGCAGCCTAAATTTCATAGAAATTCAACACATTGACGTGAATCGCATCAATCAGCATGTTTTCCCAATACCGGGCAGCTGTTACGAATTGAACCGGTCCTGTAACACCGGCAGTGGCGGTGGACGGCTGTCTCGCCACCGCCCGCCAGAATAATCCTGTAGCGACCGACAGACAGCTGCCCAGCCCGACGATCTAGGCACAAGGGACAACAGCAAGCCACCGTGTCAATCTCCTACGAGTATAGCTCTATGTAATCGTTATAATTATGATGTAGACACTTTGATTATAATGTACCCGCTATGTAGTATGTCTTTCCGATTTTCGAAAAAACAATTCCGAGCGGACGAGCTATTGTGGACAAGGCTTAATGCAGAAAAGCCATTTTTCTTTGCATGCCTCAAATAATTAGCTTTTTTTTGTTTTAGTTTTTTCTTTGTAGAATGCAAATCAGGCAAGCAAGCGACATATTTCACAACACACAAGGCACTGATTGATCCTATCTGCAGTGCAAGCGTGCATTCGACCTTTGGATGTGAGCATTCTTTTCTCATTCTCACTTCCCACCACTCCCTTCTCCAACCTGCATGACAAACAACTCACAGCGAACACCGCCCTTGGTGAAATAAGTACATCCTTTGCCTGGAAAATGCGGTATTTTTTTAGTTATTCTTTACTTGAATTCATGCGACTCTTCATGACAGCCCATTTATTTTCTGTTTTTCTCCCTTAGGCGCTGTTAAGTCTAGTGATGTAGATTAAAAAAAATAAAGTTCTTATAGCAAGGGACTAAACGTTTCACGCGTTACGGCTGTAAATAACAACACTTGCCCCGTGTTTGACAGGTAGGTGCCACACCACATTAGAACACTGGCTTTTTTTGCTACTGCTCTCGGTCACTCCCTGAATAGCGTGTAAAGCTATAGCGCGCGTCTGAGTTATGTCCCCCAACAGCCGCATTATATCGGGAATTTACTATATAAACCTAACTCTAAATGGGGTGTCTGTAGGAGACAAAGAAAATTGTGTGTGGTATGTACTGTAGGTACAGAAAGCTTCTGGTAGCTATTGGCATCCCTGGAGCATCCAATAGCGGGGCTACAGAGCTCTTACGGCGACATCAAGGATGGCAGCCTCTGGTGGCTGCTAAAGACTGTTAAGTTGTTGGCGACAGCCTCAGGAAGGGCTGTTGAAGATCTACTAGTGGTGGTGGCGGTGGTGGTGGTGGTGGTGGTGGTGGTGGTGGTGGTGGCAGTAGCAGTAGGCTCCAGCACCCAGGTGCTTGGAGAAGACTGCAGGAACAACTGGTGAGGTCCATCGCGCGACCTTACATAGCTGGGCAGCGCGTGTTGAGATAGCCGCAGGGGATGGTGCGGGGCGTCCCTCAAGTGCAAGACCAGAGTGGGGATAGCACCCTCTGGTCATCTCTCTGCCTTCGCATATCCTCGGTGGCCCGAGGCGGCTGATGGCTTGTAGGCTCTCAGCGTTGAGGGGGTGGGGGTGATGCACAGCTGCCTTTCGCAACCCATTGTATCCATGTGTCCGGCCGCCCTCCAGGATTTTGGCAGACCGTTACTTCCGTGTATGAGATGGCGTGGGGTTTGAACCTCACATGTGTAGAAGCAGTACACTAGGGTTGAAGTGAGATAAGTTGTAATCGTTTGTAGTTAATTGGTATAAGCGGTATGTGTCAACCCGTTTTTGATCATTGAATGCAAACTTATTCATAGAGGATCATATTAAAAGTTGTTGGGAGACACTGGCCCTGGATGAATTTAAATGATCAATATTCTGACAAATTATGAAGACTATCAAATTTACCATTTATCACATCCCAGTGTTTCCATTTAAAATATTGCTCATGTGAGTCGGTTGATAAAATAAGAATGCTTGTATCACAACATTAGCCTAATATTCACTTTTAAAAGATTTAATCAGTTTTTCATTAGAGCACCAGTTCTAAGACAGGCCCCTGGGAGTTATCATATGACCTATAACTGCTATGTTCTGACAGTTCAAACACTAAATTTAATACTCCAAAATTTTTTTTAAAGTAGTAAAATTTTAAATTTTTCAGTAATAAATTATTTATTAAATGTTCATAAAAATTTTAAATTAGTTAAAATGGAAGATGCTTACTTACATCTTCATTTATCGTAATTTCTTAAGTATTGAGTCCAAATTGCGTACTTCTCACCAACGTATGCAGGTAGTCTGGTTTCATCCTTCAGGACATCAATAAACCAAATTTGCATACACTCGAGCATCTTCAAATGTTCGAGGTAGTATAATCACTCGGTAAAACTCTACCAGGCACTTAATATCCTAAATTAAGACAGTAGACCAGCAAAATTACTGCAAAATGCATCAAGGACATTACGACATTCTGTCCTCTGTCGTGTTCCCAAAAAATAATTCTTCTATATTGTTTGAAAAAAAATTCTCTCACATAAAATTATTTAATTGTGATGTCATTTCCTTTTCAAATACACACCGAAAAATCTGGATAAGTTAACAGTCTGCTTTTGTCTGTTTTTTTTTTTTTTAAACATATAAATTGTATTTGTGCTAGGTCATGCAATAAATAGTAACATTATTTTTACCACCCAATATACTATTGAATTTGGCCCCAAAATTTATGCAGTTCATATAACCAGAAAATAATGATTAAACTTACAAAAGTTAATTAAATAACCTAGGAGCTCTTATGTATGTTTTCAGTATGAAAACAAAGACAATAAGATTATTATCAACAAACAAAACAAACATTTACATCACAATGTAAACAAACAGAGAATATATTAACAAACAAACTTACAAACTAAATTTCTGATAGGATACCTTCACAGAATTACAGAACTTACCTGAAAGGGAGACGTCCCTGAATCTAAGATGACCCCTTCCTAAAAAAATATATTTGAGCGAAAAATATTTAATCCTGAATTCAAGACTACCCCTGTGAAGTGCTGAAAAAATTATTTAGGTTGAAAGTATTTTTGCATGAATTTCTGACATTCCCTTCAAGAAGAAATGCTCTTACATTATGAATAATATGATATATTTTACTTGATTATAAGAATGAAATAGGTGTGTCTAACCTGGCTGTATGGTAGTAGCATCTTTCTTACACTGTAAAACTTTTGTGGGTGTAATATTAGTGACTTGAGCCATTTTGCTTCCCAGCAAAGCGCTTCCTCTTTGAAGCCATTTGAAAATTAATCTGATTAGGATTAACCAATTAATCGGATTAGCCATTAATCCACAAAATATATTTTTAGACCATCCCCTCAAGATGTCATTCGCCTAGTTAATTAGAACCCACCCACCCGCCCCTACTACTACTCAAGCGTTTTATTTCTCTGGATGACATCAGATAAGGGGACCCTTGTCAAAGTTGACAGGTACAGCCGGCACTACAAAAATGCACCCAACCATAGTACACACAGTATTTAAACAGGAAAAGCATTTGTCAAAATCCTCTGTCTCATGGCACGCCAATTTTGGAGGATTAACTGCTTCCTGAGTAACAAATTACGAAGAGAAGCCCGTAGTAATGTTGTGTGTGTAACACAAAGTTAAATACAGAATTAGCAGTGTCACATATTTATGGTATTTCTGGTCCTAGGATTTGAATCGAAGACGAACCCGAATTGTAGACCCCCTTTTTTTTCTTTTCCTTGTCTGTCCAAAAACCTCGTCTTCCTTTCGGGTAAATACGGCAAGACCCTGCATTCACTGATCAAAATTTTCAACGCATTAAAAATGTTTGTGAGTGAATCTGAACCAGTGTCTTAAAATTTTAAAGTTTGTTTAGTTTGATGTTTGCCCTACCTCGTAAGGTAAGTGGCTAGGCCGTCGATTGCCCTCTCGGAATCCTATGTAGGCCTACTGCAGCGTAAGTGGCTAGCATTGTGTACCTGACGGGTCGTGGAATTTCTAAATGTCGTAAGTGGTCGCTTAATGGTAGGGTACCATCGGAAACGAGGGGAGTCAAACTCCACAGTGACCCGGGGATTATGGAATGGTGATGCAGTCAAGCGATCGCGGGGGTGGAGGTGTATGATCTGGCTGAGGTGATTCGTACGGGACGAGTGGGTTGACGTGCGGGAACGAAATCTCAAGAGGGTGGTGCCGCATGTGGTATGGAAACTACTTTAGGCGGGAGTTGAATCCGTACCATCTTTCATGATACCAGCTTAATAACAGAAAAGTTGGGTAGCTCTACTTCCGCCGAATGTTGTACCCGGATGAGCTTACCAGAGGTGAGTTTAATGATACTGGATGACTTAGGGTCCTGGCTAGACATGGTGTCATCAGTAGCACAGGCTATAGGCGATGACTGCTCTACTTGGACGAGGCGTTCTCCTTTAGGGTCGTACCCGGGCCAGCAGGTGCCTAAATACTTATCGAAGTGGGATTCGTGTTCGAGGGGAATGAATGGCGAGATCGGCCGGGAGACAGCTTCGTGATTCTGCGGCCGTAGTTCGACCCCCTGCATCTCCCGTTCAAGGGTGTCGGCTCTTTCGGGTTTTGCTAGGGCGCGGCATTCCTTGCGCAGTTGCCTACTCTGCAATCCTCCTTGCGTACTATACATCGGGTCCTTTGTAAACTCAAATTCAACACACAGTTTCTCTCCAGCTAGAGTGTAGTTACCTGGTACAGATTTACACAAACGACTAGAATATAATGAATGGGGCGCTAGATGCAATGAAGGTAAACGGGAAATCACTTTAATGTAAGTTTTATTCACTGGAGTAGAGAAAAATGAAAAGTCGCTGCTAAAATCAAGTCAACAATTTCAATTTACGTAAATAAGAATAGGTGAATGCGAGTCTGGGAATAAACAAAACTTTATCAAATTTAAGCAGCCAAACATCCACTGTAAAATGATTAAATTTAACAGCGTAGATATACTACCGGAAATTTATCCAAGGGGTACTCGAGGATGGCCTGTTACCGCGGGGTCACGGAAGTTGGTTTGGTAAAGGGTTACCGAGACGTGGAGTAAGATTACCTGGTATGTGGAACTTACTCCCTCTGGGTCAGCAGCGACTGAGGACGAGCCGTTTGCAAGCAGCTAGGAGGCTGCAGTCTTCACAGTCTGCGAAGTAAGGCAGTCTTGCAGGCTTCCAGGTGTTGCACCGTATTGCCAAGCAGTTACCTTTGGCTATCCTCAACTTTGTAGGAGGTAGCACAGATCACATGTCTATTGAACTTTAAATAAACACACGTTGCTTTCTACTTTGCTACTTTTATTTCCAGGGTATATATATCTGTATTCACATTTGAGGTAGATGACTCTGTGCACTGCCAACGGAATCCGGAGAAGTCATTAAATCGAACTATGACATACAAACTAGACGGCTACCTGTTACTTCCCATCAAACATACAGCACTATTAGTGCTCGTGGGGAAGAAAACAGTAATGCCCCAACCATTAGTAACACCTTTACACCAGGAGACACTACACACTCGGGTTGCTTTGCACCACTCGCACTATTAGTGCACGGTGACTGTGACCTGCAGTGCTGCTGGGTATTCTGAGTGGACGAACAACCAGTAGAGGCTTGGCGCGACTCCGACTCATTGTCCTTGATCAGTCCGCCTACGGTGGGGGATCAGTGGGGACTCTTATCGAGTTGGCCAACAAGTCACTATTAGTATTTCAGTTTCAGTGCACTGAATGATTTATACACCTGTTCTCCTATGCCTCATGACAGGAGTGGTAGGAGACGTAGAGAGCAAAACCTGGCTCACTCTGCTGCCTGGCAGAGGATAGTATCAACCTATCATACGCAGGATAGACATGCGGAACAGGTCCGTGCCGCTAAATTCAGACATCAAGCAGTCGCGCCTGCACCGGTAATATTGAGTTTCCACCGTGTGTTCTTACCAGCTACAAGTATCACCCTGTTGTATACGGCTTCTTAACCGGAGTGGAAGTTCGCCTAGGTTGGTACGACTTTGTCATCTGGATGAAAAAAGCACGACTTTGGAAAATTCGTGTAGGCATTCACCCCACTTAAGACTAAACATATCTCAACTACCTAACTAGAGGTGAGAGTGTACCAGAATTAGCCAACACTCCTCGCCTCATCCCCGCTAACTAAGTCGCTTTTGGTCTAGGGAGTAATATCTATAACTAGTGTCCAGTCAGACTAATTGGACACTCGTCAAGCTCTTGGTGCCGATGCTCAAAACTATCCTTACTTCATTTAACCTAGGCGATCCTAGTTTGAGGGCAGATCACATACCAATGTGTAAGATAAAAAAATATTTACAGTGAGCTTGTACAATATTGTTTGGCACAAATATCTTTACGATAATGTATTTTCATTTCTGTCCTCGAGAAACAAAAGTTGGAGCTACTGGATGCAAAGTTTTAATCCATGCTCGCAGAGGATTGCAATGCGGGAATGGTTTACTGTGGCCCCCTGTGGGATGAAGATAACTATACTGGTATTTCAGTCAGTGTGGTCGCACAGTAACTTAAGTACACGTGGGGACAAAAGTTTACGAGCTTTGGTGAGAAAATAATTATTTTATACACCCTACTCTCTGGGTTGCTTTTCTCCAGAAATAGACACAGGTATAGAAGAAACCCTGTTACACAAACATGATAGTCAGAACACTCAAGGAACAAGTTAGTTTTGTACTATTTGCTTGAAGTTACTTAAGTACATACAGTTTCCATACATGAAAACCAATCTTACCATTACTTTGTCACTTTCTGTACATCTATGGTTGTGACAAAGTAAACAAATAACCACAAGGGCCAGCGTGGAAACATGTCTTTGAATTAACTAATAAAAGGGAGCAATAGTGAGCGCGTATCATTTACTAATGAAGTTATGTTTCATTTGTTTCTTTGTAACTGTGTATCACATAATCACTTCAGCCACACACTGCCATGCATGTGAAGTTGGATTATGGAACATTTGTCATATTATTACCGCAGATATGTTATAGACACACATATTGTTATTTACATATCCAACCATTTTCTCCATTCAAGAAACATATTCATGCTTTGCTCTTATGTTATAGAACAAATCCTGTAGCTATCCCACATTCAAGCAGCCTGTTGCTAATGAAATGAACACCTTGGCAATAACACTTTAATAATGGGCTCCTAGAAATAAATTTATTATTGTTTCATGTAAACGACAAAGAAAACAGCAAGAGTCCCACATTAATAATCATACCTAAAACTTGAATGCTTTTACTTCACCAGCGCACTGCTACAGGTAATGGGTTTATTATATTGTTTTGTTTCTTCATAATAATGATAATGCAATGTTTATATTCTGCAAATATACTTTTAGGTGACAATTAAGAATTCCACAAATTTACATATGTACTAGTGGAATGTTTTGTAAAGGCTTTTTACTGTATTCTAACATTTTATCCAAGAAATAAAATTATATTGTATTGCTATTCTGTAAGCATGACCGCGTTACTTATATGATTGTCAAGTTGCCAGTTTGGTATCGCACAAATCAGCCTTATGAAAGGGTGTTACTGCAGAAATAGGGCTTTGCTGCCAAAGGAGCACCAGAATCTCGTCTTTCAGGAACTAATACTTTACCTCTCAAAACGTCATACAAAACTCAACGGTTTTCTGAACGCCCATTTCTATATATATTTTACAGTGCTCGTTTTAGGTCAATGTGAAATAAAATCCTGGGTATTATTGCATGCACACCAAACTCTCTAATTGATCATATTCAGAATGTTTATATTCTCTCTTTTCTCATTGTAGCAGTAAACACATATTTTTCAGACGTTTGCTTTAACCTACAAAGCCACATCCCAAGCATTTTACTACAACGTGTCATCACGCTGCCATGCTATATAATGGTTTGAAAACCATGAATATGTTATTGTACATTTCTCTAATTTAAAAATGTTCCACAGTACACGTACAACATGGTACATCACTTTACGTAATGTAGCTAATTTGTGGCAAAATGTAATTGTGGATTATAATAATAATGTTCCAATTTTGTTCTCACCTCAGCCAGGGTCAATGGATACGATGAGGGGAGGGGATAGTGCCAAGTGGAGCACGCTGCCCTACAGGAGGGCCAAACTTGTCATTGTCAGCCAGTCTTAAGGATTAGTGTGTTGAGAAGAGAGAGGCCTGGAATTATGATGGAATGGAAGGGCAAATACAATGGGAGCACCCTGCAAAAACCTACTAACAGTATTTCCATATGTTTCGTGGATTAGCATGATGAAAGAATAAGAATACTTCACTGTGCATTTTTATGTATGTGAAAGTAGTGCAGGGTGTCCATGGCATTTCCATTTTGGAATTCCCTAACTTTTCCGTGCTTACCAGGCAATATCTTACCATATACTCTGAAATATATTTTCGGAAATACTGAAACACCATATGTACTGTATTTTGACAGAACAAAATGCCATCAGTGAAGTTACATTACATTACACTGCAACAGACCAAGGAAGCAGGACTGACATTTGATTCAGCCCATCAATATTTCTTGCAATACACATTATTGACTTCACATGAGTGCCCGTTACAATCACACCAACAATACATCACTTTGTGTGTGTTTTTACTCTACATACAGTTACTACTATTTTATTCTAACTTTGGGGGGGGGGGGGGAAATGTACCATCTGTCGTATAAAATATGCAACCACATAGAGCCAAGAGAGACTGCAAGGGATCACCTAAGAGTGAAAATAAACAATAACCTGGCAGCATTAGGCTTATGTTAGTCGCACACATTACAGGTGCTATTTATTACAAATTTACACCATAGCAGGAATATAAAAATTCTTGCACCTCAGTATCCTGAGGTTGTGTGTATCTGTACAGCTTCTCTGTTGATTTCGCAAACATTCATACCACACCAATAGCCTTGTGATATTACTTATCACGTCATTAGAAGATTGTAAACAAATTAGAGCAGTTGTAGAGGATCTTATATTTTTTACATTTATTTATCGTATGTAAAGGGGCATTACACAGACATTGGCATCCTTCCCTCTACCCCCGATACCTAACCTATCATGTCTTTGATACCAAACGAAAAATAAATGCAGCTAAATGAGGTTAGTACTAAATTGGAAATGCAGAATGCAATTTTATTATTATCTGTATGCAAATCCGTCAGAAATATGTTGCAGAACTCTATAGAATGCGATCCACATTTCTATGCACACTTATTATGTAACCGGACAATTATTTACACAACCCATTCACGGCAATATACACATTGATAACAAAAAAAAAAAAATAGGCCTACAACTCAATGGGGTTTATAATATCTTGGAAATGCGGATTGAAATTTTAATATTATTTGTATCCGCATATACCTGGGAAAAATTTCTCTCATAGTGTTGGCGGGAGACCTCTGGCGAGGTAGCCAGGCATCTCACCCACCATCTTTAGTCTTGATCCAGCAGGATTATGGAGTACAGGCGTGCCACATTGCTGGAGCCTTCAACGCTTTGCCTAACCATGTAGCTGTAATAGTGTAAGTCTTTTAAGTACCAGAACCTTTTTCTTTTTGTTTGCTCTTCCCGCGCTCGTATTCCAATCTCAGTCAGACTCGCGGGCCGGAGATTTTATTGCAGTAAGTCTTGCCACATGCTGTACAGTAGTTTTGCCACTTGGTTGATGGCAGGGCCAATCACCATGGCCCTGTTCAAGCTACGGTCAGTGTATTGTGGAATTAGTGTCAACTATTTAATTACGATTATGACTCATTTCACTGCAAACCTAGTATACCTACTTCTACCCCCCAGTGAGTCAAACCCCGCATCAACCCGTACACGAAGTCATAGCCTGCCACAATCCTGGAGGGCAGCCGGACACGTGGATATGAGGGGTCGCGCAAGCAAGCAGCGCGTCACCCCTGCCTCCCCTGCGCTGAGAGCCTACAAGTCATCAGCTGCCTCGGGGCATGCCCGAACGTCACCAAAGATATGCGAAGGCAGAGAGATGACTAGAGGGTGCTACCCCCACTCCGTCTCGCAGCAGAGGGATGTCGCACAGCCGCCGCGACATGCGCTGCCCTGACTATATAAGTCTGTGCACGGCGGACCTCACCAGTTGTTTTTGCGTAGTCTTTGAGCTCGCTCCACCACTTCCAGTGCTGGGGCCCACCGATTACTAGTAGATCTTCGGCAGTCCTTCCAGAGGATGCCACCAACAGCCCAACACTCTTCAGCAGCCATCCAGAGGCTGCTACCATTGCCGTCACCATTAGAGCTCTGCAGCCCTGCAACCAGATGCTCCAGTGACGCCAATCAAATTACCAAGTTACCAGAAGCTTCTTCAGTAACTACAGACATACCACACACCATCTTCACCATCTCCTACATATTCCCCGGTTATAGTTAGTTTTGTCGTAAGCAATTTTTGTCGGTTTTATTTCACTTTCCCCAACTAGCCTAGGATCATGTCACCTACACCTGGCTACTGTAGGTTTATTTCCAGTCACCCGTCTACTTGGCAGGAGAGCACGAGTCACTGTGTTTACTAAGCGATTAATAAACACAGCTTTGTTTCTTCTAACTACAAGTCTCATTCATAGAGTACTTTTAAACCAACTGCTAGGAGCCAAGTACCGCCGACCGAGAACGGGAAATTGTTACTATGAACTAGCTATAACTGGAGACTACCCCTCAGGCGGCTCCAGTTCTGATGCACATATTAGACGGCCATCTATTTTATTCCTATCAAGTATACAAGGTACTGGAGGAATAAAATACAGGAGCCCCAATCACTAGAAACACTTTCCACCCAGGGGGAGACAGTACGCCTGAGTTGTACCCCTTCCGGAGCAGGTGGGTGCTGGCGGGGGTATTTGCTTATGTGCTACGGCCTGGCGTTGGTTGGGAAACTCACACCCAGTAGTAGCAGTGGTAGTCCATACGGCTTCAACGCTTCTGGCTCGCCCGCTAAGGTGGGGGGCTTTCTGAGGCACCGGGCTCATGCTACCAGCCACTACTGGGCAACACTATTCTAGAGTCACTCGTGTCCACGGTGCTTGACCCACAGTTCTCAGCAGCGAAACCCGCTCTATGCCATTTAAGGTTGAGACACGGCGCAAGAAGGGAGGAGGAAAGAGTTGCTTGCTTCACTGCCAAGCAGCCGGGTGGTTTAGCTTCCCCTATAGCAGGCCAACAGGGAGAACGAGACTACACCAGCATCAACCATCTGCAGTCAACCACCACTCGTCATCAAGACATCCATAACTAAACCCTGAAAGCACAACTGGCCTAAGTGAAACCAAAGCCACACAACCATGATCCAGCCTTAGCTAATCGGACACACGTCAAAACTAATAATTATAACATCTTTCATTGCTTTTATCCATTCTAGACTGAGAGACTACAAACAGCACCACTGATTTGATTTTATATTTATTTGATTATTTACCTTGTTGCCAGTCATAATTTCATAAACTGTTTTCAAACTTAATTTCACATTATGTAACATGTTTTAGGTATGAGATTGGCTTGCATAAGGTTTTGAAGTTTGTATTTGTTTTCCCATTTTTTTCTACCATTTCAGCACACACTACCTGGCCAAGAGGGACCATAAACCATCACAATCAGTCTGGATTTAGGTGTCAAGGGAGTAGCAGTGCCACGTAAGCCTCCTACAAGCACTTCATTTCCTTTCAGTCAATTGCTTAGTTTTCAGTAGTTTATGTAAGTTACTGAAACCTCTTAATTTAAAATCTGTATTAATTTTGCTGGCGATTGCCATTTTCTGTGCCCACACTGACTACCAGCAGGTCATAGTGCTGGATTTGCTTAAGTGTATCATTGTATCATGTTGTGCCCATGCAATAAATGTGTGCGTGAAACTCAAGCATGTGCATGTAAGTGGACTTCAGCTGCTCCACCACCCCGAGGGGTGTTTAGACCCTCTTCTCAAGCAATCATAATCATACAAGTTTTATCATAACATATTGCAACACATTGCATAGGTGTTGCAGGAGTCACTGTCGGTCCAACGACCCACAAAATATCTGTCAAGTGTCTCGTGCGCCTTCAGGACACCTACGCTGAGGAACTGGTGCCCACAAATCCCATTGAAATATATTTCTTCCACCAAAATGTTTGTCCTTGTGCGAAAAGCTCTATATGCAATCCTACCTCAACTCCTTGCAATTGCAACAATGTCATTATATATAATTTTTGATTTTATCACTTTAATGATTTTTAACTAAAGTTATAATTCCAGAAGCAGCTCTTCTTTCCTGTAGAATGATGTATATAATTATACAATATTCCATCATTGTTGCCCCTTTCATAATTTATTTTTTGTTTCTGATGTAGCATTCTGGCACTTGGTGTTCACCTACTAGCATCAATTAACCCAACTAGTGTTCTGTCAACAGTTAACATTTTCGTAATTTTTTGTGTTACGTTTAAAATTAAATTTTGCTTAACATATTGTCTTATAATATGTACCTCTCATGACAAAACAAAAAGTTTAAAAGTGTAACTGTGAAGGAATGTTGCACTGTTTCTAATATGGTATCAATAGGAATTTAGGGATTTATAATTTTGGTGATTTTTAACAAAGATTGCTTGGATGACTTCTGGATTGGCTCTTCTGTACCTAATGTAACTATTGTTACAAGATGTCAGGGGCATATCATAGTTCGAGAGAGAGAGTTGAAAGTCTTAATAGAACTACATTTGATTTTTTATTTATTTATTTTGCTACAAATATTCACACCGCTATCATTTACAACATTAAAATGTAGGCCCTTTACTGTTGGTTTTGGCTGCAGCATGACTGGTAGCTAAGAGCCACTAATAATTAATATTTACAATTTTCCTTTAACTGCTACATAATTCTGAGCTAAAATTTGTTTACAATAGTTGGCAACTTTGATTTTTGTTTACATTTTAAGTGGAAAGTGCACACATTTTAATTATTAGCCTAAAATATGTGTAGTATTATGGGATTTATGCCAAAGCCATTTGAACTAGTTTCTAAAGAATCAAGTGTTTACTAGAAAAATTATTCAGTTCTTTAAGCAAAATGACTTATGTTCACAAAAAAAAAACATGAAGGTGTTTGCATCATTGCTGTTGCATATAGTGCCACTTATCTTGTAACATA
Source organism: Dryococelus australis (assembly GCA_029891345.1). NCBI lineage: Eukaryota > Metazoa > Arthropoda > Insecta > Phasmatodea > Phasmatidae > Dryococelus > Dryococelus australis. The sequence continues at coordinate 109,237,329 of CM056998.1, forward strand.
ACAGTCCTACAACTGTTAATTTTTTTTTCTCACACTGATAAGAAGTCACGTTCCACAATATATCATGAGTGACATGCTATTTTCGATTATCACTCCGTTCATTTGTAATTTACTATCTCCAAATCAATTTCAAGATACAGTACAATAATCTAACATGCTTTGAACCAACAACCATACATATTTTGCTCTACATATTGAAGACTGTAACTATCTTATCTCTACAGAAAGAATATGAACAGTGTAAGAGTTATGATTTTTTTTAAATATTCAATCAACAAATAAAATGTGAAGGAAAGATTCTATGTAGATAGTCACTTAGCTGAATTAATAGGCCCAAAAGATCACTGCTTATATGAATTGCAAAACACCCATTTTGAGATAGTTGTTCAGTAATCATAGATATTTTTAACATGCAAGGTTTTCATGCTACTTGTGTGTAGGCTGCAACAATTTTTAAACTTTTATTCATTACCATAATTCAGTTTTCAGTTCTCATAATGAAAAGTGTGTAAGGCACAATGATTTACTATTCCAGATGATAAGCAAGAGATAAAATTTGGCTAGACAATGGTATGGGAGATATCATTAGAGCACAATTAATGCAAGGATGCGGGATACTTATCTTGGCATATCACCATTGTTGCTTAAATGGAAACTGTGTAGCAATTGCTATATATCCATTAGGTACCTTAGACTGAATTTGTGAAGAGAGTTCTGTTTGCTTCTTAGCGTGTACTGAAAACAGTAAGTACAATTCTTGTTACATTTTCTAGGCCTATTTTTTTATTATAAGTCACAAGATGTATATCAGAGGACTTTTAACCATAAATATTTCAGTAATCGCACCCTCAGAAAATTAAGTTGAATAAAAGGCAGCTTGAATTTATTATGTATAACTATTTTGTATTGCATTAAATCCATGTGTGTTGGTGTAACATTTCCTAAATGGGGTTAGGAAATTATGTTTTATTGAAGATGTCATGACAGGCTCTAAGGATTCTTTAATAGTATGGGGGGAAAAAAAACCAGGCCTTAACTAAAAGTACATGTTATGAAACTACAATCAAATTATTTAGATTAGGCACAGGCTGAGATTCTTAACACCTGTATGAGGTTTAATGCATTATACATTGTTTATCATTATAGTTGTCATTTAAATGCACTCACATTGCTGAGATTTGGATGTCATGATACAGTGAAAAAACAAAGAGGGAATGCCTGGTGATGTTCCACAGTGCCTGGAACTCCTTTGGGCAATCTAGCATTACATGACACAATCTTATGATATAACAGCCTATTTTAGCATAGAGCAATGTCCTTTTTACAATGTTATGCTGATCAAGTAGTGATGTTCTCGATAAAACACCAGGGCATTTTACCACACTATCATAATGCCTCTGAAAGAGCATAATTGTTTTTTTAAATTTACTTGTAGTGTTGTGAATTAAGCTGCCATTAAATACTTTTGGTTCTTGTCCCAGCTTAGTGTTAGGGCTACACTAGCCCTTGGAACAGAATCATCTTCTTGCAGTAGAAAATATACAGGAAACTTCTCTTCAATATAGTCATCCAGTGCACACCACTGGATGAGTAAATGGGAGTTGCAAGCGAGTGGGAGGATGGGGAGGGACTCCGCCAATAATATGATAATTCTTTTGATCCTACCCCACCCCAAAAATTTACCTACAAATTGTACTTTATTTCAGTAAAAAATATGGTAATAAAAATTTAAGTTACATTTTTAAAAATAAAAAACAAACGAAGATACAAAGGTATATGAAGCTGTTGATTATACGGCCAACTGTCCTGCCTTAGAACTTTACGCCAAGAGCACCGACCATTTGGAAAAAAGAGAACATGGAGGGAATGGTCAAGAAGCTGTTACGGTACTCATTCTCAGTGTGGCCTTTTACCCATCCCCTCAGGTCAGAAGGATTGCTCGGAGGTTGGCTGTTGCAATCTTTGCAGTTAAAGGCTGATCCCATCGGGCAGTCAATTTTTATTGACAAGTGTCTCCACTCTAATTCTGTTAGAGAGGACTCGGAAATAGGGTCCAGCAGTTCAGCCCCAGGGTAGTTATATGCTCATACAAAGTTATTTCCAGGGATGATGCTGGATTGAACCTGGCTTGTACACTTTGTAGGAGAAGCAGTCATTTTACCTGCATGTGCTACGTCTGCAGTATCATACACTCGCCAAAAGTTCTAGTTCACCTGCTTCCTGCTGTTGGACTGGAGGTACATTTGATATACCTCTTGCTGCATTCGTCAGGATGACTGGCAGCATTCCCGCATAAGGTGAGGGAAAGGAGATCACAACTTTATTGTGGTATGGGAGTGGCCCACATAATAAGAGGGACTTGGCGAGCATGGCCGGTGCCAGGGAGCAGATGCGAGTTATGTGTAACTGACCCAGAAAGTAACTGTGCCAGGTCAGCTGCAGCATGTGTATCTGCTATAACCAGCTGGCTGACTGCGATTACCATCTGATTGGCCAGGGATTGATTCCATCAACACTCTGAGAGTTCTCCCATGATGGGTCTGTATAAGCGAGGTGGCGTGCCAGGGTCGAGGTACTCACTCTTGGTTCATCTAGAATATTTCTTCCTCGAACCAGGTGGAAAGAAGGTTCAGTTGTAGCTTCTTGGTTCAACTGGGAGTGGCAGACAATCATAACCCTGGTGCAAATTCTTCCTTAAGATATAAGGATAGGGCGGTGTACATTACCTGGATATTGGGGGTGAGGGAAATTGTATTATAGATGTGGTGGCCAGGGACATCACTTTAATAAACAGACTAGGTCACTGTACTCATGGTAATAGTTAGGATCCCTTTCTCACCTCACACTGGAATACTAATGGCTGTTGCGCAGAGCTCGGCAGGCACTTCACCAAGCCTACCTCCAGTAGGCCAGCAGAGTGGCAGAGGCCGCAGGTTGGAGACGAGCGTACTGAGAAGAACAGAGGCAGTGTGCGCAGTTGAGGCGGCTGCTTGTTCAACAGTGGGTGCAAGCCAGCTACTCCCTTCAGGGGACCTCCCTTGTTGTGTAATTTGAGCAGCAGGATGCCTTAATCTTGATTGAATGTCCACTGGGATCAGCTCAGAATGGTACAGACTTTAATAGACAACCACCATTTCACCCTGTTGACCTGAGGTGATGGAGTGACAGATGGGGTAGAGGAATAGGATAGCAACATTTGGCAGCCCAAGGTGTGGAGAATACGAGTAGCCAGGGGCATTTGGGACCTACCTGGAAATCATAATTAGACTTATGGTAGTCTGTATAAACACCCAGTGGTGCTCAACTAAAAATTTGATTTTCCTCATCTATAAGTGTCACTTCCCTAGGACAGTATGAAGTGAGCAAGCGAGGAAGAGGATTGGATTTTCTTGCTAGATAGAAATGAGGAACAGGGTATCAACAATGCAAAACATGACCTTTGACGCTGCAGATTTGGACTGAAGGAAAAGCTTCACAGAAAAGCTGTACAAGATGCAGACTTCGAGAAGACTTGGCGCTTGTACCCAGCATGTCGTATCTTAATGTCACAAATTGTATTAAGACGTTGCACATCTGAACAATACGAAGTGATTGAACAGTACCAAATTAAGTGCAGAGAATGTGGCAGCAAGTTCAATCATGTAAGCTTAGGGTGGACAGATGAACCACATGGTAGGGCGGGCCTGTCTTCTACCTATGTGCAATGTCAGAATGGAACCGGGGGCCATGGTTCAGTTCTCTCTCAGCATAACCTGGGAAACACGTATGCTAAGGTGGCCCCACAAGAGATCACTGCATTATTGCTGTGATTCATGAGCAAGAAATTTGAAGACCCCACTCAGTTATCAACCATCACAAAGATATCATGTGGGAGCCCAGGGTGCACGAATCCTACTGGGTCAATGTTGCTCACCATCAGTTATGGGGTGAAGCCAAACAATGGTGGGAACAGTATGGGGAGTTAAAGAACATACACAGTTCTCAGTGGCTGTATGACATCCCAGTTTGAGGAGAAGTAAATACCACAATAATGGTGGAAGGGCTCTATGGGCGGCAGCAAGACTAAAGGAAAGAGAGTGAATGTTTTATCCCCCGGAAGGTACAATTACACAGAAGGCTGCATCACACCAGGGATATAAATTTGACGATTTCGCATATAGTATAACTAATGTGGGGAAACATCACGACCTTTATACAGGAACCTATAATTCCCCACTGGAAGCAACTTTCTCGGAGCCCTGCTAAATATCTACTTGCAGACCCGTTTCGTAGCCTTCTGCCAAATGTAAACAAACATTGCCATGTGACTGCCCATGTAGCATCTGTCAAAATCAATGTTTACATGCCATTGTGTGTGTACATGTGTTCATATACTTTCGCTACACCTAAACATAAACATTAAAATGTGACTTCTACTTTTATACCTGTCAAATGTGTTGTTTACTGTTTACAGCTTTCCAAAGACTTCTGTCGTAAGTCTATTTCAAAAACTATTTCGTACGAATATTCACAGTTTAGGCCTATAACATTATTTAGGTCAGCTTTAATGTTTAAAAATGCCTGAATTGATGATAGTTGATACGGTTATGTTACATTACGATATTTGGTTTCTACGACATAGCACATTACACGTAATGCACATTAATATTTTTCTGCAAGTGTTTTCAACACTGTTACAACTCCGGGGTAATGAACTATTAGTATTTAACTTTTTGTTATTGATATGTGTTGGGCTATTTCTTTAAAAGGATGGCCTCAGTTCAAATAATGAAGGAATAATCAGTCCAACAAAAAAGAGACATTAAAATCAAGCACGCAAGTCGTATCGCTTATTTTTTGTCATACAAACTTAAAATATAGCGGTGAGAATGCACACAAATAATCCTACCGTAACTTTTATTCTACCCATATTTATATTTATTGCTACTTCCTGTGTATTAGGTTTATTGAAATTTATTGGGGCTGGGCTTGGTTATTTTGTTGGGATTGGTGGTAAATCATGTTACACGACTGTTTCAAACACCCAGGGCAAAGGTACAATGTTGTGATAAATAAACAGACGTGGATGTAAATAAATAACTTTGTCATAAAAACAATTCACATTTAAAGCATATAAATAGTTCACATCAAATATTTGAAATCATGCACACATGACAGATCCAGTGTAGTGATCACCACGCAGCCACGCCACGCTATTTCACATGCAGCAGTTAACGAAATACACCGTAACAGTATATTTATTACTGCAGTGGAAACACGGATTTATCACAACATCGTAACTTGCGTAGGTAGATTTAAAAAACACGTCTACAAACGTGATGTGGTAATTTAAAAGTATTTTTCAGAGAAAGTATAATTTATGCTTCGCTTGGTAAAAAAGCAATGCGCCATGTCATGGCTCGCCATGTCTGCCAACTTCACTTTGTTTCTGCCCCGCCATCATATCTAAATATATTAAAATACGTGTTCAAACATTAAAATCTCTTTTCAGTTGTAAATTTCAAATTAAAAAATCATTATTTTGCTGTAATAAGTTTGAAATATGCTACAATTGAAAACATGTATACTATATATGGGTTACTAGAGAAGTGAAACTTCCCAAGTGTGGGGGAAGGGGGGGGGGAGAAAGAGAGATAGATAGATAGATAGATAGATAGAGAGAGATAGAGATAGATTGATTGAGAGAGATCGAGAGAAAGATAAATTGATAGAGATATAGAGATTGATAGATTGATCAAGATATATAGAGAAATAGATATACAGATAGATAGATAGAGATAGATAGATATATGCCTCACTAAGCAGACATACTTTCTCGCTCGATAAAACAATACCGTACCATTACAGCCTACTCACGATATTGTCTGCTGTTTTTTTAAACTGTGAAAATGAGATATGTTGCTATCGGGGCTACCTAAATATGTTAATATTTTAATAGGCACCGTTTAATTTACAAATAGTATACCAAAAAACTAGGTTAAAATAATATTTTTAATGTGAACTATTTCTTACTGGCCGTTGCCAACAAGTCGCTGCTCTCGCTGTTGTTAATTCATATTTAAAAAAGAAATAAATATTACAAGTTATAGAAGATATTAAGGCAGAGTTTAATTTATTCAATAATTCAGTACTTTAAGGTTAACCACAGTGTTATATATTTGTTGAATACAGGTTATTGAAAAAACAGGCTGACATGTTATACCTACTGTTTTTTCAAAGGTTGATTTTTATAAGTCGCTTCAAGTCGGGAACGGACTGTATACTTTGGGGCATAGAAGAACTAGCGAGGCAGGTACAGTGTGCAGAAAGGGATGAAAAACCAAAACAGCCATTGACAGACATTGGCAAAACTCACCAACTGAACCCTTCCAAGGAGTGGTCCCTGAAGCGAAGAATGCTCTGATTACCCTGAATGTTTGGGAATTCAGGACATTCTACAAACTCCCTCGGGTAAACAGATTAGTAGGGAAGCATGAGCAGGGAGCATTACTAGACTCTGTCACCTACGTAAATTTTATAAATATGGAGGTGCTCACCAAAAGGGTCAAGATGCGTCCAGCAAAAGTGAGAGTCGAACTTGTAGAGACAGGGACTTATCTACCCATAACAGAAGTTATATTGCCTGTATTCCTGAACAATACAGAAATAGAATTGACAGACTTCGTAATTGTTATAAGCCTAGTGGAAGATGTGGTCCTAGGCCAACCTTGCTCTGTGATCAAGAAATTGCTCTTGAATTTTAGGGTAAATGTAACCACTTGACTCAGAAGCAAAAAGTTACTTAGACTTGGGTACTCAGTGAAGGTGTATCAAATGCCACTGAGTCGTAGGAAATGGTACGATGTGACTATTCAATGAATCGGGTGAAGAATGGCACAGAGCATAGGAATAATCCAAAGCTTTGAGGTAATGGGAACCAATTATGACATCTTGTCAAGAACTCCAGAAGCTGGCAAAAATCTGGGCGATGGAAATGGATGCACTATAGAGGAAAGAATGCAGCTGGGCATTCAGGACTGCAAAGACATTCCCCAATCCAGGCCAGTGCCATACAAATTAAACAAGCCTAGGGCTCATGAGGGTTTTCGTAATTCCCCCAGTAAAGTTCCAGAATACCACCAGAAGACTGTTCAGAACCTCTCCTGAAGAGTCTAGAGCTCCGGCCTCAAGGAATCCTATTCAGACTTCTACAACTCAATGACGACTGCCAACACCATAGCATGAATTTCATGGACAACAACCCATGAAAGAGGAAGTACCACTCACATGTTGCCTTGTAGGACAGCACATAGTACTTGTATATAATTAAGGTTAGATCATCAGCTGTTAGGTTAGACTAAAGCCAGGAACAGTTAGGATTATTTTATGTTATGTTTTTTAAGTGTTTGTGTATGTTGTATTATCACAAATTATTTAACAACTGATTTTGTGTGATGCAAGAAAGTGTGGTAGAAGATATTGTAAAATTTCTAGTAACTGCTTTAAGCCAGTAGGCAGAATGAAAGAAAGAAGTAAAATAAAAATAATAATGGTGAGTTAGTTTGAAACCTAAAGAGCAGTCAGTAGAAACTGATGTTGTGGGTACCAGTGCGGCAAAGTAACCAAAAGTAACCCAACCACTTGTAAATCACATAATAACAAATTATATAAATACAACGGTGTTTGTTTTTATATAATTACGTCACACAGTACAAGTAAGTTTATTCCTGACCTAGCCGTACGTAGTAGCATTTTTGTATTCTGGGTAATAAAATGTGTATAAATATGTCCACGGTTGCAAGTGTGTATGTAAATAGTAGCGGTAGGTCAGTATCAGCAGTACCTGTGTATGTGATAGAATGTGGATGTGTGTACAAAAGAATTGGAAAGACAGCAGAAGGGAAATAAGTGCAACACGAAATGAAAGCACAAGGGTGCTCAAAAGGACATTTATAAATCACTGTAGGTTAGGTTTGCTGATGCTGATGTATAAGGATAGCATCTGCCACAAGCACCACAAGTAAATATTTTATGTAGCAAGTGTGTAATGTGCTCAAGGAAAATAGTTGCTGGTAGCAAGGGAACACAGCCTAAGCTGCGCTATATTGAATTTGGCAATTTGAACACTGTTGTGGCAGACAAGATAAATGGCGGCTGGGAGATAATGTTTTCCAAGCCAGACCTGTGTGTAAAAGGATGGGTAGAAGACACATTGGTGTTTATCAGACACCCAAGACGGCAAGGTCCCAGTACACATGCAGGAAGGAGGCAGTGACTCCTCAGCACCATGTAGCTGACACAAGGGCGTCATGACGTAGGTCATGGGTGTGGTCCGAGTATTTAAGTGCTCTCCTTGAGCAGGAAAAGAAAATTGTATTGTAAATGTGTATCTAGAGGTAATTACAGAATGTATTTATGTAATGCTTCTACAAAAGTTTGTCAATATTTTAAGGGTTTGTTTGCCAACATATGGCATGTCAAGGACACAGTAGACACTAGCAGGTTCATGAAATTTATTCGCAGGGATACAATACTTGTTTATGTATTTACAGGGTTTTGTGTATTGATATCTTTAAGGTTTCATGTTTGCATACCAAGAGCACAGTAGAGTCATTATTTGAAGATGTTTGTGTGCCAAGGGCACTATAGGCTGTTTGTGGTAAAGTGACCACTTTTGAAAGCCCTCTCATTTGGAATAATAGTCTGTAAATATATTTTATTTTAGTCTTGGACATTAATGTCTGTGTGCGGGGGAATTTACACACTGTGTTTATTACTTACATTGCAATATTTATTTTAAAATGTGGTAAAAGGATAAGAAATGGTTGAAAGAAAAAAAGTAACTAGGGCTTTGAAAGTGCTCACTTTACTGTGAATAACCTATAGCTAAATATGCCACCTTGCCCACACATGTGTGTTTGCTCACATCAGCATAGGTCAGTTTTGAAATAATATTTATAGCTTGGTTAACTTTGCTGATCATTCTCGTTTGTTTAGAATTTTGTCAGATTTTGCAGTTGATCTCAATGGCCAATTTAATTTCATTTCATGTGATTGCTGGCTGTTGCATGCTCGTTGACAGCAATATAGGAGTTGTCAGAGGAGTGTTGGGAATCATCCCATCAAGAAATCAAATACAGAAGAGGACCAGCTGTGGGCGGCAGGTCATTGCTCATCTAAAGCAGGGGGTTGGGGGGTGGTTGTGATATGGGCTTGGCCCATATAGTAATATGGTATTGAGTGGCCAACATTCCTCTGCCCATCGTGCTTCTGTGCCGAGGGGACTCTGCAAACCCGGCCTGCACCAGGAAGCAGATGCGAGTCACGTGTAACTGACTCAGGAAAGTAACTGGCAGGGCAGCGACTGCATGTGTGTGTAATAGCAAGTAGGCTGACTGCAATTACCATCTAATTGGCAAGGGAATGATTCCACTGACACCCTGAGAACTCTCCCACAATGGGCCTATATAAGCGGGGCAGCGTGCCAGGTTCAAGGCAGTCCCTCTCAGTTCATCTGGAGTATTTCTTCCTCGAACCAGCTTCTGTGTTCAATTAAGAGTGGCAGATCGTAGTAACTCTAGTGCACATTCATCCTTTAAGACATAAGGATAGGGCGGTAGGCATTCCCCAGATCTTGGGGGGTGAGGAAAAGTGTACCGTAGGCATGGTGGCCAGGGATGTCAATTTAATAAACAGACTAGGTCACCGTACCTACCGTAATAGTTTTTCCTAGCATAAGGATCTCTTTCTTAATTCATGCCAGAATGCTACCGGTCATCATACAGAACTCAGCAGGCACTCTGCCAAACCTGTCTCCCGTAGTTCAGCAGGGAGGAGGAGTCTACAGGTTGGAGACAAGTATACCATACAGATAAGAGCAGAGGCAGCATGCGCAGGTGAGGCGGCTGCTTGTACAACAGTGAGTGCAAGCCAGATTCCACCCAGCAAGCCCCTAGAGCAACGACTTTGGATTATCCCAGGGCAGCACCAGAGAATTCCCTTGTGTAATTAAAGTGGCACAATGCTTTGATCTTGATTCAGTTTCCACTGGGATCTGTACCACACAGTACAGATAGTAATGGGCAACCACCGACCCACTCCCTTGACCCGAGGTTGCGAGTAACAGATGGGCAGAGTAGTAGAATAGCAACAACTTCTATAAGAACTATTACAGTAAGTGTGGTAAACTAGCTTGTTTAATCATTTGACATCCCTTGTCATGATGCCCATGGTACACTTTCCCTCATTCAGAGATTTAGGGATTGCCTACCATCTTATCCTTAGAAACTATGGGTCTAATGCATATGTGACTGACACTTTAGCCTCATTCTCTGGGTTGACCATAAGAGCTACATCTATGTACTGCTCCTGGGTGAACAAAAGAACACTGCAGTAATCATCCAGAATAAGTACTTATCTGAAAAAAAAAAAAATATTCCTGGAAACTGGCATAAATAGACAATATTTATCACACAGAACACAAATTTACTAGGGGCATCACATTATTTGCAGTACATACTACCAAATGCAATAGCGGGGAGGACTATGAATATCAGGGAAATTGTGTGGTAAAACACGTAAAATCAAAAGTACTAATCAAACTGAACACAAATTTACTAGGGGCATCACGATCTTCGCAGTACATACTACCAAATGTGATAGTGGGGAGGACTATGCTGCTCAGGGAAATTGTGGGGTAAAACATATAAAACTTGTAAATTACATGTCATCCGGGTTCATTACCGCGTTTAAATGCAAGAAAACCCAAACTAACTTAACCTAACTTAATGATATGTAATTACAGGGGGGAAAGTGTGCCAACACAAGATAGTGTGTTAGAAAAAGTATAATAAGTAAGCTCGCATTGGTTCATCCACCCGCTATGATTCACCTATCGTGAAGGTAGGTTAAATTTGGTTAGGTCTTATGCATTTTATATGGCTGGTGGCAGCAGTACGTAAGCCCTTCAATCCAATACTGTAACGTACAAATCACTTCACTTACTTTCCACACAAAAACTACACCATAAATTACATTACTTATCCATGTAAGTGACGAGTATAGCTCCTTGGTTCTGTATTGCTGATATCCACATATGGGACATGTTTACCTTCTTTTCTAATGTGTTAAAACTCCATACAACACTCGTATTTATCATACAATAATTAGATGTAATACTTCACATAAACAACAAAACATACTTAATAGCACTTGTAAATCACAAGTCTTCGCATGGCCAAATTCACACAGTATATTGCACTTCCACGTAGTACCAGTATAACCATAGTGTGAAATAGGAAAACAATAAACAGGGAGACCACAATCAATGTACATTTGTTTCCTGTCTTCAAAATGTTGTTCAACAAATGTATCATGGCGATACACATAAATTGCTTGTAAACAACACCTGGGAACATCTTTTTGTATGATATACTATATGTATATTTTCATAGTACTTCCATGTTATGCAGAACAATCCTCTTATAAATATTGACAAGGTAAGCCTTGAAAAATTCAACAGAATTATGTGATACTAACTTTTACCTGCGGCTTTGCACGTGTGTTTATAGCAATAAATAATGAAGTTTTGTGACACTAAGCCACTATTGGGTTCTCTACCCACCGAGTTTCTGCAGCCCCACTATTGGGTTCTCTACTCACTGAGTTTCTGCAGTCCACTATTGGGTTCTCTACCCACTGAGTTACTGCAACCCACTATTTTGTACTCTAGCCCCTGACCAGCTGCGGCCTCACTATTCGGTTCTCTAGCCACTGAGCTACTGCGGCCCCACTATTAGGTTTTCTAGCCACTGAGCTACTGCGGCCCCACTTTTGGGTTCTCTACCCACTGAGCTACTGCAGCCCCACTATTGGATGCTCTAGCTCCTGACCAGCTGCGGCCCCACTATTGTGTTCTCTAGCCACTGAGCTTCTGTGGCACCCTTAGTGGGTGCTCTAGCCACTGAGCTACTGCAGCCCCACTTGATTACATCTATCCACTGGGTCACTGCGGCCCCACTTGGAATAAATCTAGCTACTGGGCCACTACAGCTTTTTGGAAGGAAATGTTTACAGCCCATAAGGAGAAATGATGATTTTTTTTTTACAATCAATGCTTTTTTATACAGTAATCAATCCTAAGAAAAGCTTAATCCAGTACCTATTTACAATAAGAATTTTCCTGAACGAATGAGATATTTTCCTAGAATAAAAAGTAGCTTATGTCACTCTCCGACCCTTCAACTACACCTGTGCAAAAACCATGTTGATGCGTTGCTCCATTCGACATGAAAAAAGGACAAACAAACACAACACACTTTCACATTTATATAGTAGTAAGGATTCCGACACTGCTTGATTACCATGGTTTATAGCTGTATAAATTTAGCTCGCCATCATAAATACATTATGTGAATGTTTTTTTTTTTTTTTGTAAATTATGGTTTCGTTTCCAGAGGTGTTCTCACATTTAACACCATTCAACGACTCAATATAAATATATCTGACATACATTTTACGTGTTTTATGGCACAGACACCATCATCTTCACTGCCCTCCTCACCATCACATTTTTCGGTATATACTGCAAATTACATTAAGCCCCAATGAAACTCGCATTAAGTGTGATTATTGATGACCATATACACCATTTGCAAGTATTTTTTTCCCTTTCGGAAAAGCTTCTATTCTGGATAATTACCGGCCTCTACACCAAGGTGCAAGGGGTAGGGGTGGGGGATGTTCAATACTTACCATATTCCTTATGGACCTAGCCCATATCACAACATCCCCCTTAGCTTTAAATAGGCAATGATCTGCTGCCCTGAACTCTTCCTTCTTCTGTAACTGCCCTCTTGCTGGCATGACTTCTCAACACTCCTCCAACAGCTCCCACATTGCTGCCAACAAGTAGGCAACTGTCAATAATTGAATTAAATTCAACTGACCACCGGGGTTGCTTACAGAAACATGTCACACTAACGAAAACTGTAATGAGATGAACCATGATATTAAACAAAACAAACAAAAAATAACCAAAACAGACTTTAGTAGCTAATGCAAGGTAACTACCCATGTTTGTGGACAGGGCGGCACATATGGCTAGCGAATCTATGGTACCATTGCAAAAACATTAAGGCACAATTAAAATGCTGAAAATATTTTACACGAAAAATCTCTCAAAATATTATGTGAAAACATCTTGTGTAAAACATAGGCAATTAAAACCTAGTAAATACATTACATGAACACATGTAGAAATATAATATTACTTTATAAAACATTATAAATACATAAAAACACTCTTGAACCTACTCTAAATATATATTTACACATCTGGTGGGGTTCACGAAACCACAAAATCACATCTCCTTCTTGTGCCTGTAGGACCATGGTGGCGTAGTGGTTAGACTACTCACCTCACATCTTAGCAAACTAGTTTTGATTCCCGGCAGGGTTGCCCCCAGATTTTCGCATATGGTAATTGTGTCTTACAATGTAATTGGTTCAGCGGGTTTTCTAAGGGATCTCCCGTTTTTCCCGCTTTTGCATTCTGGTGCTGCTCCATACTCACTTTTCTTTGCCCTCATCAGCTTTCAAGACCTCTGTGTTACGAGCCGCCCAAATCTCTTCACTCACTCACCCATAGCATGTTATATAAACTCAGATTTCACCATGACCTACCTCAATGAACCTTCATCTGTGGGGCCACAGGGAGCCATGACCGTCCCCCCCCCCCACCTGTCTACGTTCTTTGACCTTGCCATTTTTAGTGTCAAGCAAACACCAGTTTGTCTCCACCCCACTCTTTTTAACACACAGGGCCAGTTCTGGGATGGCTTTATTGCCTGACTGCTGCTTATCTCACCCACCACTCCAGGCAACAATAGTGCTAAAATTTCCAAATTTAATACAGCGCAGCTTAAGACAAGTTGCTAGTGCACATTGCATGTCCGTAAAAAAAAAAGCATTTCTCCGAACACTTTACAAGCTTACTAACAATAGTATTTACACTTTCTGATACCTGTGACAACACTAACCTTATAGTCCATTCACGGTTACTTCACACTTTGCTGAAGTCCTTTAAATTTCTACTTTTGGTTATCTATTACATATCCTTCCGCTACACGTAAACATAAACACTGCTATGTGACTTCTACATTTTACCTTTCAAATGCTTTGTTTCCTGTTTACAGCTGCTCAAAGAATTCTGTCATATTTAAAAAACCATTACATATGAATATTCACAATTTAGGCATATAACCATACCTAGGTCAACTTAATGACTTTTTAACAATGTCTGCATGGACTATAGTTCTTACAGTAATTATTTTACATTGTTAACGTATTTGTTATACATGATATAGCACATTATACACAGTAATATTTTGCCACTGTTTTTAGTCCTGTTACAATTATGGGGGAAAGAACGGTAGTATTTAATTTCTTTTTTATTTGTGAGTGTAGGGTTATTTAGTTAAAAGGACGGCCTTAGTTGAAATAAATATTAAAATGAGAGTGACCAGTCCAATGAAAGAACAGTAAATTCAAACACGCAACTTGCATCGCGTATTTTTTTGTACGTAGCAAGTGACAAACTTAAAAGGTAGTAGTGAACATGCACACAAATAGGCCTACCGTAACTTTTATTCTGCTAATATTTCTTTGCACATGTATTTAGTTTTTACTAGGTTTATTTACTTATTTATTTAAAATTTTCTGACTGGGCTTAGTAATTTGTTGGGATTCTGCAAACATTTAAATCACAGAAACGTAAGCATGTTACACAACTGTGTTTAAAACACCTATGGCAATGTTACAATGTTGTGATAAATAAACAGATGTGACTATAAAATAATTAACTTCGTCATAACAACAGTTCACTGTTAAAGCCCCTGGCACAATAGGCTTTGGTGTTGTTGTTGGCAGCAGTTGAAGTATAGGGCAGTATATGTGAGATGGCAGAATAGGCGGTTGGTGTTGATAGTTGGTGGTTGGTCCTGAAATCATTTCAACTTCTGGTTGGTGGTTGGTCATGTAGAAACTTGAAAATATTGAAAAATTTACCACCATCAACCGACCAATAAGAAAGTGTTTGGTAGTTTGGACATGTGATGGCAAAATTACATGAAAAGGTTAAAATGGAGGAGGGTAAAGATGAGAATAAAAGTATTAATATCCGTCAGTGACCAGCAGTTTTATATATTAAAAACCCATTGAATCAAACCTTTGAAATGTATGTTTTGGTTAGGTACAATATTGTTTTTTATTTTCATTATGGTACAATGCAGTATCTTTCTGCCACATAACATTTCCAATTATCGCTTACCTCAGTACTGTTGATTTTAGACAATCAAAATCTCACCAAATGATAACAATAAGACTTTTTTACAGATTTACTGCAACTGGTGGCTCAATCGCGAAACAATTTACACCAACGCGCTAACCGACTATTGTGCAGTGGAATACATCGCACACCAACCGACAACACCAACAGCCAATTGTGCCAGGGTCTTAACATATAAATGTTGCATGTCCAATATTTGCAATCACACATACACACATTGGGCCAGCATACAATGTTGCCAACCGTAGTGGAAATCTACTACGCATAGCGAAATGTAAACCATGGGGAGACAAAGTAGCAAAAAGTGATAACACAGATAACATGGCGACTTTCTAGCATGCTGCTGGTATACCCCCCCAAAACAAATACCAAGTCATCGGGGGCTTAAAACTAATTGGAGGAAAGGGAGGTTATTTTTTTAAAACTTAAACATGATTATTAATTAGCTAGTGTTTTAATAATTTTCTAATTTTGTAAACATATATTTTTTTGCGACGACCATGCAATTCAGTACCTGCCACTAACTACTGGCTATTGCTACCACCACCCCTACCACTGCGCTGAAGACAGTGGAATGTTCAAAATTTATCTTTATTATGCAATGAATGTCTGATATCTTCACTCTTGATTTTATCACCTGTTACCATGAAAATTAAGTATTTTCTCCCATTACTAATTGTGAAGTAGTTATTCTGTAGCCGCCATCCATGATGGTTCTGATTTTTAGACCTCGGCAGCGGGGTTGCAACATCATTTTTGTGTGTGTGTGTGCATTTGACCATTTGGCGAGTTTACTGGACTTAAGGTTTTTCGATACTGCGTATTTTGGAGATTTTGTAGTCATGTTTATTCACACTTTTGTCGTTTTTAGAGATTTATTGCATTTCTGGCTCTACAGGCTTTGTTCCTTAGGCCAGGCACATTTTGCACCTAATTAGAGTAAAGTAAAAAAAAAGAAATAGTTGTGTAGCAGAATTTTACTAGAGAAATTGCCTCTTTCCATGTTGGCATCAGTGCCAGCACGACCATGATGCAGCAGTACCCTTTCACACACAGTGGTCACAACACGTTACAGTATATTTTTTACTGCCATAGAAACTGATTTATCGCAACATCATAACTTGCCTAGAAAGGTTTAATAAACACAATATGTGCAAACCTGATGTGGTGATTTGAAGTATTTTTCTGAGCAAGTAAAATTAATGCTTCATTGAGTAACAGCAACATACTGTGGTCATGTCGCCACTTCTACCAACTTCGGGTTTGTAACCTCCTCGCCATCACATCTATGTATTCAAAAATTAAAATCTCTTTTCAGTTGTAAATTAAAAATTATTATTTTTGCTGTAATAAATATGTAAACTGCTAAAATCGAAAAATTGTATAGTATAATTTTCCTACTACTACTAGCGGTACAAAATTTCCCGAGAGAAAGAGATAGAGATTGAGAGCGACAAGCTCCACTCCGCTGACAGCCTATTGAAGTTTCTTCCTTGGACAAAAAAAACGTAGGGCCTGTGTACCATATTTTGGACTGATATTTTTAACTGTAAATGCCCTGCCACAATTATGCAGATGCGTCTGTCCGAGGGGTTCGACCTGCTGTCAGTCTGTGCAGATTACAGATCAAGACGAGCCTTGTGTGCTATGTGGTTTTCTGATTGATGAAATTGGAAAAAAACATGTTGCCATTTTTTTTTTACATTTATATGTTAAAATTTGCTGTCTGTGTTGACAATTAATCACCAGATATTACATGGTTTGGTATTTATATTATGCTTCTGTGTTTAAACAAAGCATCTCATTGGTCTTGGCTTTGATGACTACAGATGTTGATGTATGACCTCGAAAGATGAAGTTTAGCCATCTCCAGTCGATCAGCACCTCACCTCACGTCTGCACTATCAGCATCTGTTGTCACAGGTCACATGAACTAATCAAATGCTGCATCGGTGATAGCACAGTCAGCTCGGACAGATCAGACAGGCACATCTGCTCAATTGTGGCAGGCCCTTAACAGTGAAATATGTTTCCATCAGGGCTAACTAAAAATTTAAATATTTCAATAGGCAACATTTAATTTACAAATAGCATACCAAAAAACATGATAAAAAAAATAGCCATCGCCAAAACATCGCTGATCCCACTGTTTTTAATTTGTATTGAATACAAAATAAATATTTAAAGTTATAGAAGATAATAAGTTAAGTTTCATTTATTCAAAAATATAATACTTTTAAAGTAAATCAATGGTATATACTTGTAGTAACTTATAGAAGTTATTTAAAAATAGAACATGTTATGCCTAGGGTGATTCTTCAAAGGTGTGTTTCAAAACATTGAAGAAACCGTGAATGGACTATAACATTACGATCAGAAAAGCTTACCTACAGTAGCATTTAAAAAGTTCTTTCTGCACACTGGTTCTTTTTGTATTGAGTCACATTAAAAAAAAAATGTATTTCAGTCTTTTGCACACACTTCCATATTACGTTCATTACGATTGATACTGACTTGCAGCTCTTATATTGTACATTCCCTTTAACACACAATACTATAGATTCACACATTACACTGAATATTTAGGGCTAACATGACCTACTTTCAGCTTGGTTGGATACCAGTAGGTTGATTACTGTTACTTGAGCACTGTTGAAATCCACCTCTGAAAAATGTCACAGTACCTGCATATATTTGACTTGCCTGTACCCACTGAAATTGGTAACAACATAGAGAAAGTAGTGCCAACATTTCTCTTTTGACTTTGAACCAACATAATGTTCACTTACTGAAATAAAAATATGGTGTAAGAATACACAATTAGCATACTAGTTGATCTTAAGAAGGACTTTCAAAATTGTTCAGTTTATCGTGAACAGCCTGTATAAACGAAGAGTACTGCATGATCTCAATTATATAAATATAAACACAGTTTTTATATAACTCTCTGTTACGTCTTTACATATGATTGGGGTGCTTTGGATAACTCAGTCCCATTGCTACCCCAACAACATCAGTTCCTTCCAACAGTTCTTTTATAATAAGACTAGTTTCACCTTTTTTATTCACTTGACGCATGCCTACATGCTGCGCTGTGCGACTGCGCACTCTACGGGTGACTTCGCCTCATCTACGAGCCACCTGCGCTCGGGGGGAAGTTATATAAGCGGCAAATTAATTAAATGTATCGAGCAAGGCGATTCCACAAGTCTGGAAAGCAGAATACGTAGTTGTAAATTACCTACGTAATTACAATCTACATTGCCCACCCGGAAACCTGCATGCAAGAATAACCCCCTTGGGGTAACATGGGCGGCACACCCCGTGCTGCCCATCTTAACACAATGTTTGACTCTGAGATGAGTCAACATGGCATACTAGCCAAGGGCAATGCTGCAAGGGCAAATAATGCCCCTTGTTCCATGACAAACTGTGCAGGTACTGGTTTAAATACCATCCTATGCAATTATTGTCACCAACTACTCATTGCTTAACCCTGGAAGAAGTTCCTACAACGCCCAGAGATGGCAGCACCTCCGTGGCCTTGTGACGTCACGACCAGCCCGTCTCAGGAACAGGCATTTTAATTTGTCGTTGCCTCCAAGCGGGGCGATAAGAAATGAGCAGCGCTCCCGCACCCTAGATAACACACCCCCGTGTTGGAAAGCTACGTTACCCCTTGAATCCCGAAGAACTGCTGATCTGAGAAATTTTTGTATAAATAGAAGTCCAGCATCCAGCACCAGCAGATACGCCGGGCTCGCCGGCCGAAGAGGATACGAACCCTTACTAGTCTGCAAGGTCTCCAGATTGGACAAGGCTCTCTTCAGTCTATGAGAACTCTCTATTCTCTCTACAACCTGCAACATGGCGCTTCATCCACTCCGCAGACTGTGAAAACTGCAGCCTCCAACAGCTTGCAAATGGCTTTCCTCTACCACACCTGTTGGCCGTGAGGACAGCACTCCTTCGCCAAGGTAAACCTACTCCACGACCCCAGTACCCTTTACCCCAGTCAACTTCCATGACTCCGTGGTAACAAGCTGGCGCATCTTAGTTTACCTCCTGATAAACTCCCGGTAAATTTTAGTATGCTGTGAAAGTGTGTCTAAATTACTGTGGATTTTTGTCGGAATAAGATTTTGGGAATCTTAAATAATTAACTTCTCCAGGCTCGCCTTCGCCTAATTCTTTTTATTCACGTAATTGTGTAGTTATAATTGTTTAGCCAGTCAGCTAATTATAATCTTTTGTAATATTTACTATTAGTCGGGACTTTTCAGTTTCATTATCTCACGTAATAAACTTCACATTAATCTAATTTGTCAGGGTAATGTCATTGTTAGCTAGTTCCCTAGAGTTTGTTGTAAATTCTTTTGTACCAGGTAATTAACTGCCATTAGAGAGATACGGTGGGTATTCAGTGTATTGACAAGCGACCTGATGTATATTAGGAGAGGTGGAACCCAGAGTAGGCAACAGCGTAAGGAATGCAGCACCCTAGCGAGAGCCGAGATAGCCGGTGCCCTTGTAAGTACCACGTCAGAGTTCGAACCCCTGCCGCAGAGTAATGAAGCCGTCCCTCTGTCTATCTCACCCTTTATTCCCCTTGAGTACGTGTCCCTGCTGGACCACAATTTAGGCACCCGTTGGCCCGGGTATCCTACAGGAGATTACGTAGACCTAGTATAGCAGTCAAAGCCTATAGTCCGTGCTACACCTGAGGACACAGTGCCTAGCCAGGTCCCTAGGACGTCCAGCATTGTCATACTCACCTCGGGTAAGCTTATCCGGGTTCAACACCCGGCTGAAATAGAGCTACCAAACTTTTTAGTCATCAAGCTGGCATCTGGGAAAACAGCACGGGTTCGACTTCCATCTAAGGCAGCCCCGAAGTCGTGTGCGGCACCACCCTCATCAGATTTTGTCCCAGCACGTCGACCCACTCAACCCGTTAAAATTTTCCCAGCCAGATAATATGCCTCCACCACAACAATCGCGTAATTGCATTGTCACATCATAACCCTAGGATAGCTGGCATCCCGCTTATTGGCAACCCTTATAGTGAGGAGGGTGGAACTCCCTGGGAGGGAATCCACCCCATCCGCCTCACTCTGGAGTTTGACTCCCCTCAATCTCCATTGTACCCTACTACCGAGTGGCCATCCACGACCCATCGGGCCCAGAATGTTAACCATATACGCCACGGTAGGTCTACTTGAAGTACCGAGAGGGTAGTCAGCATTCTAATCACTACCTCATGAGGTAGGGCATGGGTCAATTTGGTGCCCCATGTGGGGCCAAAGCTCCATATAGTTCAGCCTTGGGAGCTTAACTGAGCCAGTCACCCCTTCTCCCTCTCGTGTAGACACCCACGTTGGTCATGATTGACTACACGTCAATTTGGCACTCAATGTGGGGCCAATCGCCTTATGTAGCTCAGCCTTGAGGGTGAGGACCGCGCAGACATCCCCCCCCCCCCTCACACATAGTACTTCTTGCAGAGGAGCTCGTTCGTGACTTCGGGGAGTCACTCTAAATACCCCGTGCCACCCATGTTAACACAATGTTTGACTGTGAGATGAGTCAACATGGCATACTAGCCGAGGGCAATGCTGCAGGGGCAAATAATGCCCCTCGTTCCATGACGAACTGCACAGGTACTGGTTTAAATACCATCCTATGCAATTATTGTCATCAAACCTTTTACTATGGGTGTATTGCATGGGAGGATACACATAGGTTCACTGATGGACTGGAGTACCGTTGCATCGACTGCAGGCAGGACACAACCCAGACTTGCCAATGGCCAGAATGTGTGGCCGATTTTTTGTGCACTGCTTTCTGTGTAATAGGGAGTTCCACCACCTGTGCATAGGTTGGTTGGACGAGAGGATTCGTACTCCAGGCCAAGTCTATCAGTGTGATGTGTGTCACTGGGAGCAGGCATACATTATTATTCTGGGGCTACCTCGTGAATTGCCCTTACTCAATTTCAATGGGAAATCGTATGCGGATCACTGAAAGTTCCTCGCAGAGTGCAAGTGCGAATTGCGGGAGCATTTAATCACGAGGAAACAGTGGGTGAGCTACACTCACCATCACCTCACCGGTCCCACCAAATGTTGGTGGGAGAAAAAATATGGTGATTTTATAGAGAGCTGGTAAGTTCAAGGCCCAGCTAAACTCCCATTTTTCGGGAGAGACGAGCTCTTTAGTAAGCTCATTACCGACATGCACTCACGAGTGCAGAAACAGGATGAGGAAGTAGAGCTTTTCATCTGTGGCAAAGAACGCCTCCACAAAAGGGTATACCTTGAACAAACAAGGGCCAGCACCTTAAAAGCATCCCCCCGCACCCTCCTCCCTTCATTACGAAATTTGATAGTAGCCTCCCAGCACCAGAGAGTCGAGGAGCTGGTAGAAAGGGTGAGAGAATTGGAAGTGAATGAGCGCCCCTTCACTGGGAAGGAACAGATGGCACGCACCAGGGTTAATGGCCCGGCCCCCTTCCCCAGACGGCCTGTAGGGCAGGACACAACCTTGCCCTGCTCCGTCACCTACTTGCCACGCTGTTGGGATTGCCTGGAGCAGCATCTTTACCGGGAGTGCCCAAAGCGGCAGCCCCAGGGAACTAGTAACCGAGCAAAGGGCAGCCATTTACCCTCTACCCCATTTACTTGCGTGCAACAGCAAACTCAGGACTGTCAATGCAGTGGCCCATACACTACTATAGGGACTGAGGGGCCTGGCAAACTCCGGAAAGGAGAACTCCTCCACCCCTCCGGGCACCTGAAGGCCGCGTCCCACCTCCACTTCCCCTCGTCGCTCCCTCCTCTGGCCGGGGCTGTCAAGGACGGCAGACAACCGGGCACCAAGCATATTATTGCATCCCCGCCCTTCTCAAACGCCAACTCGACCTAAAGAAGCAGTGGTCTGTTTTCAAGTGTTGAACATTCACCCTCCCTGCGCTGATGAGCCGTAGCTACAAGTCCAGTTGAACAGTACCCCCATTACAGCGGCATTAGACACAGCCGCTGACCGCAACTTTATTCAGGGAACATTACTCACTCGGCGCCAAAGGCCGGCTTGACCCGTATAAATATAGTGGCCAAAATGGCCCACAACAAGGCCCATCTTAAATTATTTGGGGAAATTACCCTCACCTTAAGGGCACAGGGTCGGCACATCAAGGTCCCTGTTCTAGTGGCCCTGTATCTGGGAAATCCCGTAATACTGGGATGGTCCTGGCTGCGGGAACAAAAATGTGTCATTGATTGCGGGTAACTACGTACCACCCTAGGTAGTCATAAGGGCATGGTAGTCAGCTGGGACAGTTACCAAATGCAGACTACCCCTTCCCCAGCCACAGTCCGGCTGTTAAGCATCCGGACTGACCCCACATCAGTTCCCCACATAACGAGGATTCTGATGCCTACTCAGGCCTGGCGAGTCAGACGCCTTCGGGCCCGACAATACAGCAATGTAACCCCCTCACCCATGGCACACCTTGCTGCTGATCTGACCACGACGTCAGCTCTCTGGGAGAAAATCGATTATTGAGAGACAGTAGTATGCCCCCCAAGCCGGAACTAGACTCTGATTATAATAGTACTCAGATCGAACCTCGTCGGACGCCACCTTGCATCCCAACTGAGACCTTGTGGCATGATCCTGCGGATCACCTTTTCCATGACAGTCGTACTGTGAGCGTGTGTTTACAGAAGGGAAAACCCCTTTCCTCCCCCTTCACAAGTGCAATGTCTAGACTACGAACCCCCACATCCCCCTGTTTGCCCTTCTGGCTTTTGAACGCCAGGACCCCCTCGAGACCTCGACCGCAAGTGCTGCGTGAGTTTCCTCAGCCTCCTTTTCTGCAGCTGAAGGAGAGCCCTCACCGGACATCGACCTGGACGTGGCAGAGTATCCTCTCCCGCCAGGATCGGTCCTGGCCACGCCTCCCCCCGAAACTGCGGATTTGATTCAGGATAGGGAATCTAGAGCACACGCGATGTTACCCTACCCATCCTACCCCATCCCAGGCAAGCATGACGTAAGCAGACGAGACAAGGAAGAAAGCCGAAAACAGTCTGTGCAAACATCTGAGGAACCCTTGGTCAACTTGGCGACCGACCCCATCTGCTGACTGGTTTAAGTTGGAGAGGATGAGATACTGCGACAACCGCGCGTACAAGAGTCTTACCACAACATTCGCGAGGACAGTAACCTAGAATGTACTTGAAACCCCTCCATCGACAGGAGTGGTAACTGAAAGTCGGTATCGCGTGCCAGTCACCTGCGCCGCTGCCGCTAAGCTACGACTGCCCACTACCCCGAGGACGCAGACAGCAGCAGATACCAACCACAGTATTAACAGAATAGTTCTAACCTCCACCTTAAGATAGTTTTGTTTTTCACTTGTCCAGACATCTGTGTCTACACTATTACCCCTTCGGGATCTATTGAAGAAACGACAACATTGGCAATGTCTTATTACAATTGGTTGAACATCTCTTCAGCTTGAGGTTAAAGAGGAAGTTTGTTCTGCATTAATATTTGGATTTTTTTTTTTTTTTTTTTTTTGGAAAAGTTGGGAATGCGGCGTGAATAGTGAGAAAACATACCTAGTGCTCTTCTTGAGGAGACATCCTTTGGCAAAGCGAGTTCACAAAGTGGCCAGAGATACTCTGAGTATGTATGAATTAATTTATTACTGATAATATATCCAAGGAAATTAATTGAGAGAACTGAGAAACAAAATTTCTCATTGTTTATTGCTAAGCAATATTTTTGAACAGTTTCCAAAAATATTTTTATATTTGCATCATGTTCTTGATTAGTTCCACCAATTGTCAAGGTATATTGCAATGCCAGCTAGGTTTACATCGGAGATAATCTTGTCAATCCCTCTTTGGAATGCAGCCACACCATTGGTTACACAGAAATGAATCAGTTTAAAGTGATACAGCTTACCACAATCTTCAAATGCAGTAAACAGTTTATCTTCTTTGCGTATTGAAATCTGATGGTAAGCCCTTCGAAGATCAATTGTGCTAAAAACCTTGGAATCCTTACTTTCCTAACACTGGCACAATGCACAGTGAAACAAAAAACAACCCCACAAAATGTGTCCTGCATTCCGGGACCACAGGTACATTTAATGAACACTACAATTGGAGTCAGCTAAGTCTGAATATAAGAAATGTTAAGCTAGTTGGTTAAACCCAGACAACAGTGAAGAGAAAGGCACTGGGGATCACTTGGGGGATGAGAAAACAAGAAGTTACAATTATAACTAATGAGCCTACATTCCACTAAATGGATGCAAATAGCTTTGATGAAGTTCTTTAAAGCGAAGCTTGTTGGTAGGCAGTAACTTCTCGTACACAAATGTTACTAGAGATGGAACCATTCATGTATGCACAAAATATTTTATGATAGTCATTTTGAAAATAAGTATTTGGATTGGTCAAAAACTATGATTCAGATTTTTTTTTACCAAGTGCAATATGTGTACAGAGTTTGGTGAAATTCAATTTGTTGTTTCAAAATTTTTTAGGGGGAACACAGACAGAAATGTATAACCTAATAAGTTATACTACCCTTCTAAAGATGTGTTAAATTGACATTAGGAATTAAGAGTTTTTAAAATCAATAATGACCATTCCTGAGTGGGGCCATAGTGGCTGAGCAGTTAGACTGCTCGTCTCCCACCAAGGCGAACCAGGTTCAATTCTTGGCTGGGTCACTCTTGGATTTTCGCAAGTGGTAATCGTGCTGGATGATGCTGCTGGTTGGAGGGTTTTATTGGGGACCTCATGTTTCCCCCGCTGTTTCATTCCAGTGTTACTTCATTCTCACGTTATTTCACCCTCATCGGCTCTCAAGACCTCGATGTTAAGTGCCGCCCAAATTTCTCGACTTGACTTTCAACTCAACTATTTTTGAGCTGGTAATTGTTCAGAAGAAAATAATTATTAGAGAGGAAACAAAGTTAATTCCTACACTGTATTAGCTGGTAGTACCCTAAATTTTACTCCAACCAAATTTATTAAAAAACAGAAGTTGACAAGATGTAACACCACCAGGCTTTCTCACAGAAATGCACAAAATGTCCATTGTTTGTCTCTAGTTTATAACTATACTTGAGCACAATAATGATGGATAATTTGTATATTTTGTTACTAATGTGATCTGCAAATGTTTTAAATATGTGTGTTTATACCGGATGATTCATGAGGAGTTACCACCACTCACAAGGTGTAGTCCTTACATCATTTGGAGCAAAATATGTAATATAAACGTGGGTCCTATTCTCAATAGTTACAGAGTTCGACAATCAGCATACCCACCCTACAGTGGAAAGGAGTTTTCAGCACCAATTCAGCATCAATGTTTGGTGTGGTGTTCTACCCGATCAACTGATTGGGCCATTCATTTTCCCGGGATGCTTGACTGGTGTGATGTATCTGTAATTTTTGTAAGAACTGCTGCTGTTACTTGAGGATATTCCATTTGTTATGAGAAGTTGTATGATCTTCAAGCATGATGGTGCACCTTCTCACTTCCACCGTGCTGTGGTTGAACACTTAAATGTGCATTTCCCTGGGAGATGGATAGAACCTGGTGGTTTTCACCCCTGGCCTTCTTGATCATCAACTCTATTACCATTAGGATATTGCATATGGGGATGGATGAAGGATATTGTTTACCAAAAGACTGCAAAACACATGAGGGACTACTTGCACGTATCATGAATACCACTACATTACTCAAAGACAGCAGTGTGCAGCTACATAGAGCAACACATGTGGTTCATAAGCGTGTGGCCAAGTGTATGGAAATACACTGAAAAAACAATGTCTGATAATACATCACTGTATTTACTTCTGAAAGGGTTATTATTTTATTCGTAACAAATGTTTTGTATTACAGTATTCTGTAAATATTGGGAATAGGACCCACATTTATATATTATATTTTGCGCCAAATGATGTAAGGAATAGTCTCTGTGAGTGGCGGTAACTCCTCGTGAATTATCCTGTATATCTTAAATATTATTACATACTAGCAGTGTGTGCAGTACAACTACATACATAATGATCACAATTGGTGTAAGTCAGTATAATCACATTTTGGTAATTACAGCACTTTACATTTCTCCTTGCCACATACTTTATAAAGTGAGAAGGCGGGAAGAGTATGGAAAAGGAGGGGGAGAGAGTTGCATGCACAGTGCTACAGCCATTACATGAGTGTCAGGCTGTAATGTTGTCGCACAGCTACAGACCAGTCCGTGAAGGGGTCCAGACATGCAAGCATGTTATAACAGGCTTGCACAACATCAGTCTGGTACGTACACAGAAGCATATTGTGGATTGATACATGTACACACAGAAGTTTGCACTTGCAGAGTTTTATGCCTTATTGTATTACAATACTATCTCATTAACATTCATATAGGCACGTACATTACAAAAATTCTTGAATTCCTACTCCCTTGGCAAAGTAGGTATCACAAGTTACACGTGACATCACACTACATGTGCTGATTAAGTAGGACCAAGAATTTATCATGCCATTGAACAATTGCTCTTGTAAATAGTTATGGAGCCCATAAAACATTTTTAATACAATATTAATCAAGAGCAGGGAAAACTAAACTTCCCTTGGGCAATTGATGTCAGACAAACCATTGACATCACTTGCCAGAGATTGCTGCATATAAAAAAATTAATACAAGTAAATTTCAACAAAATACACATTAACAGGTATACCTAAATCTTACACAAAACATGAGCTCTAATTATATATATTGACTACCAAAATCTTGAGGCTGGAGATTAAGCTTATAATGAGATCTTATGAAAAAGACTTTCTACTTCAGGATGTTCATGCATCCTCACTAAATTACCTGAACACAAAAATCAATAACCTGCTTAATTAGCGTAAGGTCGTATACTACACTGAATAGAATTGACATTTAATCCTTAATTAAAGATATACATCGTATAACAATACTTTAGTAGCATGGGTTAAGAGCATTTAAACATGAGTGGTGGTTAAAAGGACTATAGTTGCCCTAAGCTAAATCCGTAACACTGCACACTTGAGTAATAAAGAATACCAGGGGACGGGCCTGCGGAATCCGCAGGCTAAGCCATTGTTGATGAAGCCGGTAACGTTACTAAATTTTCTCGAACTCCGGCACGTGCTTGCGACACTCATTCACACATCTTGTGATGCAGTTGCAAAAAAAATATGGTAAAAGTGTGGTACATGTATTAATTGAGGGCAGACTTAATACCTAAGACATAAGACTTAAGTTTTAAGACTTGAGGGGGAGATGGTTTAGTTTCGAAGGGCCTAACTTACCATTGACTGAGAGTGGGGTATAGAAAGCCAACCCTCCCTCAAATCCCATGAAAATCAGTCAAAAATGTGTCTTCCACAAACCTTATTTGTCAAGAAAAAACACCATCCCCGGAATTGCTTTGTACAGTGCCCCTTCCCCAGGGGCACTGTACAAAGCAAACTGCAATAAAATTGGTCCAAATATGTGCCTTTCAGAGTCTTGTGGTTGGGGGGGGGGGGGGCTGGCATAACCTCCAAAAAGGGGGAGGGGGCAGGGCAAAGAAATACAACACTCTAACAAATTTAAAAGAAATCGGTCAAATGTGCCTTCCAAAGCCTGGGGGGCACAACACAAACCCTAAAAAGGTAAGTGG
Organism: Dryococelus australis; assembly: GCA_029891345.1. Classification (NCBI taxonomy): domain Eukaryota; kingdom Metazoa; phylum Arthropoda; class Insecta; order Phasmatodea; family Phasmatidae; genus Dryococelus; species Dryococelus australis. Next base: position 109,265,382 of record CM056998.1, read on the forward strand.
GGGGGGGGGGGGCAAAGGAATAAAACCCTCAACCAAATTTCAAGAAAATTGGTGGAAAAATACACCTATCATAGCCTGGGGGGCATAAACCCCAAAAAGGAGGGGGGGGGGGGCGAAAACCATATCTTGGGGATTAGTGCAAAGAAAATCGGTTGAAAAAAACACCTTCCATAGCCTGGGGGGCATAAACCCCAAAAGGGAGGAGGGGGCGAAAACCATATCTTGGGGGTTGGTGCAAAGAAATACCACCCTCAGCCAAATTTCAAGAAAATTGCTCAAAAAATGTGCCTTCCAGAGCCTGGGGCCATAAACCCCAAAAATTGGGGAACGGGTTAGGGGCAAAAACCATAACTCAGAGGGCGGGGCAAAGCAATAAAACACTCAACCAAATTTCAATAAAATTGGTTGAAAAATGTGCTTTCCAGACCTGACCACCACCCCCACATGGGGGGGGGGGGGGGGGGGAGGAAAAATACCATAACTGGACCCCTTCCCCCAGGGGCACTATTGATCCCCTCTATGCCCGTCTCCCTCTCCTCACTGTTTGGGCGTAAAGCATTTGACAAGGTAAACTTTCGTTCTTGATTAATAGTATATGAAACTACCAGACAATAATAAATAATGCCTGGTAAAAGTATTCATCAGTGGCATCACTTGCAGCAGTGAATCTGTCTGCTCTTGTGTGTGGCACTGATATGAAGTAGCATTTTATTTTCAAACAGTTCTTATTCCAATTTGCTTCAGTTTATTACTGTATTGAGAGTATATGTACAGTAGTAGCAAAAGCATTTGCAGTAAAAAAAAAAAAAATATTATAGAGGTTTTGATCATGAATACATTTTATTCAATTGAATGGAACATAGTAGTGATGGGGAAAAATTAACAGGTGCTACTGTAATGCCATTTTAAAATGTTTTTAGGAAAAGTTAGTAGCTGTAGTTCTAAGTGCTGTAACTAATATGGTTGGTCTGTTTACAGATACACATACAGGAGAGGAGACCATGCCTGGAGGAAGTGCAGAGGAGGCTGAGTCATCCCCAGCCATGACTAAGAGTGAGCTGCAAGAGCTGTTAGGACCACACTTCATAGTGGAGAGCTTCACGAGCAGGCGGCTGACTCAGCCAGGGGACAACTACTTCAGCAACATACAGGCCATGGAGGTGACACTACTGCCCGACCACAAGAAACTTTCTTTTGGTTGCCAAACTGCCACCTGTCTCTGCCTTTGTCCGGGAAACATCTCAGTTTGGGAAATCACTGAGGAAAGAGATGAGGACGTATCTGGAGGTGGCAAAGGTGTTCAAAGAACTACAGCAAGAGAGCAGTGTTCCTATTGACCAGGTGGCAGAATTCTTCCCCAAGTACTATGGTGCTCATGTGTCGTATGTAGATGACAAGCCTGTAGCAGACAAGTCTGCTTTGCTGATGGAGAATCTGGGCTCGCTGGGGTATCGTTGTGCAGACCGCATTACCGGTCTAGACTTGGCTCACACAGATCTTGTTGTGTCATGCCTGGCTCGTTTCCATGCCACTGCAGTAGCTGTTAAAATAAAGAAACCACTGGTGTTTGAGAATATCATATTGCCATCCTGCGAAAATATAATGCCGGAGGGGCCACCACCACCACCACCAGGTGGTGACAAGAGAAACAAATTGGAAGATATTTTTAGACATCTTGAAAGTATTGAAGAAATTCAGCCATATCTGGACAGACTGAAGAAAACTTTTGAAACAAAGGTTGATTTTTCTCCAATTCCAAAAGAACCATTTGCTTCTATTAAGCATGGTGACTTTTGGACAAACAACATGCTGTTCAAGTACAGTCCTGAGTGCCCTCAAAGTGAGCCACTTGATGTGAGGTTTGTAGATTTCCAGATGACAACGTATGATTCACCAGCCAGAGATTTGATTTTCTTCCTTTACAGCAGTACACAATTAGGTTTGGTACCAGAAAACTACAGCCATTTCATTCAGCTCTATCATGAGCAGTTTGTAAACCAGCTACTGAAACTTGGATGCGACACTGAGCCATTTTCCCGTGATGCGTTAAATGCAGAAATTGATAGAGTTGCACATAAAGAACTGCACCATTGTCTTTTCATGATGAGTGTAATTATGAAAGATAAATCTGATGCACTGGATATTGAACAGATCAACAGTCATGCAGACATGGAAAAAATTATGGATCCCAAAATATCTGTGGAATATGAAAAAGGAGTAGTTCAGCTGGTAACAGAGTTCTCAAAGCAAGGCTGGCTCTGAACCCAGTCATGTTGCAGAGGTGTTTTTTTTAAGCTCATTTTTAATGCCTTTCACCAGTGTCTGGTGAAAGGCATTAAATGAAAAGGTATAAAATATGTAATTTGTAATATTTTTTGCTGTGTGCTCTTGCAAAAGAATTATGTATAGAACATAAACTACTTTGGCACAACTCTGACTGTGAATTAGTTAACAGTTTCTAAAGGTAACAAATAGTTCAGTATTTATTAAAACATAAACATGTTAGTTAAGATTGAAAATAGGCTGCTAGGCTACTAAAATTATATAAAGGACAGGAATTCAAGTACTCACAGTCTAGTACTTGTCGATAGGCACACACACAAAGTAGGACGCCGTTGCACGTGAAAAAACTGTGTCGTCCTACTTTGTGTGTGTGCCTATCGACAAGTACTAGACTGTGAGTACTTGGATTCCTATCCTTTATATATTTTCAGTATTTATTACGTTTGGTTTGTATCATTGAATTGTTTTACTCAATATTTTAAAATGTTGCTGAGCAAATCTATGTATGTCTGGTTTTGTCACCACTGCATGTGAGTTTGTTTATTCACTCAGCTTAAATTATACAATGGAATTATGATATATGAAGTTTTTCGTACTCTCAACAAGTCTTTCACTGTATAGCATTCTTCTTTAATCTCTGTCTCATGTAACTTGGCAAGATTTTGACAGTTTGACGAAAGTAGCACCATATGTTTACTTTTCATGTATGTATCCTGTCATCAGCTGGCGCATCATGTGAAGGTTATATATTTTATTAACACATGGTCAGCTAATCCACTTGCCATTCCACTGTAATGCTAAACAATTTTTAAGGTATTTTTAGAATGACATCAGTCTAAAAAATTTGTAGGTTATAAAAGTAAAAATATTAAACCTTCAAAAATGCAATATTTGCTAACTCTTTTTAAATTTATCCAAGACAGTGAATTTGGGTTAAAATTTGTGAGATGGTAATTGTAGTTCTTATCACACTTTGGACGTTACAGGTAATATTTTAAGACTGGAAATAAAAGTAGCTTGGGGAACTTGCTTGACAATGCACTTTCATTCATCAACTCCTCACCGACTATTGCAAAGCAGTAATTCTGCTATTACTGATAGTAAACAGTTGGAGTTGAAAATATATGGTGTGGAATAACGTAAGAATTGCTTAAAAACTATTCACACGCATCACATCTTTTTCAGTTTATTACTACAGTATAGTAACACAAAAAACAATAAGAAAATGGGTTTGCAGGCGAACAACATGGCGTGTAATGGATGTAGACATAACGATTACTGGCCCAATATAAATGACTAGTAATGAAAATTACTTTAGATGGAAATACGTTACTTTAAAAATTATATAGAGCTTGCAGAAAAATAAAACTATTGATATCTGTTTGTAAATTTGTTATTTTAAACAAGAAAGCAATTTTTTTTCCTGGCTCTTTAGTGTTTCGGGAGACAGCTGATTCATGGCACGTTGTGAGCAGTTGTGAGCCGAGTGCGTTACTCAACAGGTAGCAGCATATTGGTCTGCCTCTTGGTCCCATCTTTTTAAAAGTTTACTTTTCTCCTATTACTGGCTCGAAACGACACAAGTTTGAAATTTCATTTTGAACACCTATACATTACTGCTTGAGCACAATGTTTAGTTTGTAGCACTAGTAACCGCTGTTTTATGATTATGTAAAATACTATTGTTACGGGATGGATGGGAGGTATGTTCTCCGGGAGTAACAAACCAAGGAAACTACCCAGAGACTACACCAAATATTATGGGGAGAGTACGAAGGGGTGAGATAGGGTGAGGGAAGGATAAAATGTTGACTAACAAAAATAGAAAAAATGAGCCAACACTACTATCTAACCAGAAAAATCAGAAAAAGGCTCATTTCAACCAAAAGAAAACAAGGAGTATGGAAAAGGGAGGGGGGAGATTCAAGGGAAATAGGGGTGGAGGGGTTTACTTGCTCAGGCAGCGAGAGGGTTTCATGATTGCTTCATGGGTCTGACACCTAAACAATGCAACAAGGTAAATTCTAATAAAGTAGATTAAGTTACCTGTTAATAAGCACCCAGTGCCTAAATACTATGCTCCTAATGTTATCGGTTGTGTGTGATATCTGCAAAAACAAAGAGGGGGAGGGGAGTTCCTCAACAAATTAAAAAAAAAATAAAAAAAATATAGAGGTTTTTATTTAAAACAAATAAATAAAATCATTAACAGCGAAACTCATAAAATCCCAGCTATTAAAAAGAACAAATCAAACAGTTCAAAGAGAAATGTCATTAAGGGGGGGGGGGGGGGGGGGGAGAGTGTGAGAAAGAAAGAGAGAGAGAGAGTGAAAGAGAGTGTGAGAGAGAAAAAAACATAATTTACTGTAGGGCTAACAGGATGCCATTCTCACTGGTGTAGCTCACCCAAAGGTGAGTATAAATAACAGTTAACTTCAAAGATAATAGGGGTAGACAGTCCCCTTACGAGGAATAAACAAATTAGCTGAAGGGCTGACAGGAAGCCATTCTCAAAATGAAGATACCTTAACCTAAATTATATAGGATAAGTGCATCAAAAGATAAAAAAACTTGCTTAACCATTTGCCTCCTAGGGCTTAAATGAAAATCACACAAAAAAATTAAAAGTTACTTTATTTATGAAAGCTTATAGTTTATAGATTAATTGCTTATAGTTTACAGATGGACTGGCCAGGATAATTAACTTAGCTTTAAACGTACTTGAACAAGATTTTAATTTAGAAACCAGAGAAAAGGGTCAAATGGCTTTAAAATACTCCAAAAATTTAGTTTTAGATAGAAATCTGTCAAATGAAATAATATGGGGGAAAATAACTTAAACCTCGGTTTCGGTCAGTGCAGTAGTACCAACACAACTCCACCACGACGAACCCAACAACCTGCGGAGCCATCTACAAACCAGGCACTACTGATATCCATAACATATAATTATTTCACAAGAGATCTGAAAAACAATACTACTGCAAAAATGTAGGTTCCTTCCCAAGTAGTTAATTTATGTAAACCTTAAGTAACATAAGAATCCTAACCCCGATGGCCCATCAGCCAGTGGTGATAGATATAGCATAATTACCTATAGAGTTGCAGCCTAGGTCTCTCAACACACCGTCACACCTCGCAACAGATGTCCTACATCATCTTCAAGCAACTGACCCCTATTTATTAAAAAACTTACTATAACCCTAAAGCTACTGAAAAGCATGGCCAGGGCCATTCTTCCTGCCCAGCAGAGAAGAACGACCCGGCCACTCAACACACCATAGGTTTACCCCATACTCATCATAGCCACATGCTGCCGCGGCCGTCTGCCTGGCCGCCCACCAGCCGCACGCCCTGCGTCTGCTCACTCCAGCTGCCCAACCTTGACTGCCGCTGTCCCACTCGTGCCTCTCCTAGTCAGCCTGTCCGTCGTCTGTAACCTCATCACACACAGCCGATAATAACAGCTGCCTCCCCTGACGTCACAAGCGAGGCAGACATCATGGCGGACCAATCAGAGCCCGCCACCGCCGCAATTGATACCTCACAGCCAACTTCCTTTTCCCAGCATCGTTCTTACTGTATATCTGCAAAGTGAACCCATCATCACAACAAACTTGGCCATTACCAGGGAAATCGTCAACTCAGTTTGCAGCTGCACCCGGTGGTTTGATTGAGCAGAATATAACAATTCTGACGAACTGCTGAAAGGGGATACTGACTCACACCTGGCCGAGAAAAATACGGCCTGCCGCCGTCGCTTCAGGAGAAGCCTGCTGATTCAAGTGGTGATGAAATGCTTTCAAGATTAAAAATAACGAGTGATCTCAGTTCCTTAAAGTCCTTAGCATTAAAAAAAAAAAACAATAAAATGCCTATATTCTGAACACAACAAACTGTGAAGTATCTGTTTCCTAATTTAATTCCACCATAACTTAACTGATCTAACCGTAAAATAAAAATATATAAAAATGAAACAAATTCGGCAAATTAAGAATATCTATCTATGCAAAGAAGAAGAACTATTTAGATTTAAAGGTATTAATTCAAAACAAGACAATATCAGTTAACTTCCCAACTGAAACCTAGATATCTAGCTTAAGGCCACGCCTTTGAAACTGACTTCCCCACAAATACATTTTGAACTAAACAATCATGAAATTATTTATCACCACATTACTTATAAAAAAAAGAAAAAAGCAACACAAGTTTCTTTATTAGACCTAATGAACTAGTAACAAGGAGGGCTTAACCCAACCAAAACAGCCTAAATCCCCAACCTAACCTCTAAGGAAGGGAACGCCATATGAAAATACAAAAAGAAAACTTGATTAGGGTAGGCCTATCAAATTTTAACAAAAACAAAGGGATAGAGAACTTCCTACTGTCATAAAATCTAGGGCATCCGAACAAAAAAGAGATAGCCAGCAAAAATACCACTGCAAACATCACGCTTAACAAAAAAAAAGCTTAAATTACCTCAAAATCGCAAAAAAAATGTGAACCACAAAATTTGCGTTCTGACATGTATTTTGTAATCTAGGGACTCTGTCCTATTAACGTATTTTCTGCCTGTCTTATGTGTATCAGCAGTGCACTCAGAATAGCAAACATAATATTAATTTTTGTTCGTTCGTGCATCAGCTGATACTGGGTTTTGTAAATGGTACATTGTTTGTTTGTGTACATCACGTTCCCACTCACTGACTGTCATGATCATGTCAAGTTAAATGAGACGGAGAGTACGAAAAGTGTAAAAATGCAAAGTAGAAATGTAGACCTATAATTGTTCTCTGGATGGAAATTTGTGCCTTAATTATCATGATTAGGGTTATTATATTTTTCTACCATTGGCTGAGAATGAATGGAATGTGATGTAGTGTGTGTTTTCAAGGTCTTAATTCAAAAAGTTGTGATAGTAAGCTGAGAAAAAAAAAAGTGCCTACAATTTGTAAAAAGAATACAAGCTAATTTAAACGTGTACCATGGTTTTTGTCCTCCATTTGCATGTCTTGGACTACATAGAACATTTCACATATAAATTATAAATTGATATTTAGAGTCTGATGTTTTGATTCTCCCCTTCCTTCCATTCCACTCATTTAAGTAAAATGAGCCTCACCAAAAACCTTCAAGAAGAAGAGTTTAAATAGCAGAGTACAAACAAATAATGCAGTCACAATAAATTGTAACAATTCAACCAGCCTCTGATAAGAATTGGAATACAAGATAATTAACCCCCAAAGTTGAGAGAAATGATTCAACAAACTGTTAGTATTCTTTTCCTTTATCTCCGGGCTTATTTTTATTTATTTTTTATTTCTTTTCATAATCCTCCCATATAAAAAATAGAGGCATTAAAATAGCCAAACAGGCTTTTAAATATGTTTCAATTAAATGTTTGTTATGAAAATTACATTAAGTTACATTTAATAATGGTCTCCCATAGCAATACATATCCCAAATATTGTAACATTGCAAAATTATAGAATATAAAAACAACTTACGTTAAAATTTTTTTGTTATATATGCTCTATAAAATGTTTTCATCGAACATGGCAGGATATGTCTTCTGCCAAGTTATAATGTTCTCATTGTTAGGTCCCTATCCATTCTCTCTCCCAAAATGAAAGAAAACCCTTTTATAGTCTGGCAAGACGTTGACCAGGATATTGAGGAACATCCAGAAAGTTTTGTTGGTTCGGGTCCAGTAACATTCAAATCTTGATGATGTCGAAGGTAGCGCCAGACGGTTGCTAGATGCCATCTATACACGTTGGAAAGAGCAGGCATCTGCGAGGCGAGGGCAGCTTCAAGCCTCCACGCCGACAGTCTGCGCTCGCCTGCCAAGCTACGCAGCCACATTGGTACCAATGTCCATGACGACTTACATAAAACTGGTCACCAACAAGGTAAGCCTCAGCTCCCACGTTGGTCTATTCCCGAATTAGGACGTACACTTTTCTGCACAGATATTAATGTTCCAGCACTGGCACGTCTCCTCCCCTCCTTCAAGCGTCAGTGTGGGCAGGTGGCGTTCCACAGAGAGCGATTTCAGGTGGCCAATCCTAGTTACTGTTGGGTCAGCAGTAAAAACTCATATTCCCTCATAGACCTTGTTTGTTTCTTGGACTATCTTTCTGGGTTCCTCACACACACAAGGACAATGCAAATAAATCCGGCTCATATCAACTGGTTTTTTTTTTTTTACAACACTTTTCTATGATACTGGACATTATGGGCTTAATTGACGTATTCCTTTAAATATTTATAATTTATAATTGTTTAAACTTAACAAGAAATTATTTTCATTAAATTCATTACTATTTTCTTCACAAATTAAATAAAATCCTTTATATATATATATATATATATATATATATATATATATATATATATATATATATATATATATATATATATATATATATATATATATGTATATGTAGGATTAAATAACACACAATAATTCACATTTACATAGGGCTAGGGCAGGGCCCTTTAAATCCAATTTACTATAAAATCTTTTGGCATGGCGTATACGGACCATAAACTCTTTATGTGGAAATTGTAGCTCAGAAACAAAGTAACTGGTGTTAAATATCGCACAATTTTGAATGGTCCAGTCCACTACGGTGCTAAATTTGAACTAAAATAATAAATTTTAGAGCTCAGGAAATGCATTTGAGCGATAAATCACCGCCATGGAATGTAATCTTTACATTGTAAATTCATCATGTCTTCCATTTTCTTGTGGTGAACAAGTAAATTTTGCATAACTTCTTCCCACAGTTTTAACATATCTCGTTTAGCTTCATTTTCTACATATAATGGTTGCAATGACCATGCATTTAAAAGGGGATGTAAACGTTGCCTTTCCAAAAAGACTTCTGATGGGGTTAGCTTGTGGGCACTATGTCCTAAGTTGTTAAAACACAAAACAAGATTGTACAAAATGGTGTCCCACTCTCTCTCTATGTTCCTAACTGGAAACAACGCAGGGTCACTTTAATGTTCCGGTTGACGCTTTCCACATAGTTTGCCTGTGGGTAGTAAGGCGACATATTTATTAACTTCACTCCCCATGTGATCATTAAGTCACAAAATTCTTGCGACACAAAATGAGATGCATTGTCCGTGACTACAAATGCAGGTGATCCAAAAACGCAAATCAGATGATGAAAAATTAGCATAATCAACATCTGTAACTGTCCGCAATGGAAAAATAGAAACTGAATTTGCTGAAACTGTTGATTGCAACCAATATATAGATAACCAGATTTACTTAAAGGTAAATGCCCCACAACATCCACGTGCATCCTTTGCCGTACAAACTTAGTGGATGACCTGGAATATTTTTGTTTTTGATTTTTTGGCTTGCCTTGCTGGCTTGCACTGCATTCCCTTACACATGTCTCAATTTCTTCTCATACATCAGGCCACCTAAAAATCTCAGCTATACATAAAATAATTTTATCTCGGCCTACATGCCCTCTGAAAAAGGACTAGTGGTAGTACTTATACATCATGTGTCTTAAATTCACCGGTACAGACAAATTAAATGAACCTTTTATAAACTACATAACCTGACAGGTAGATCTGATATTATTTGCTGGCATTCTACATAATTTTTCTGGTGTTCTTGAATGTCTACAAAAACATCAGGAAAATTTTGCAACGCATTAAAAAATTCTGTGGTTTCAACATCATCTGACACTATTGCTTTTATTACATTAATTTTCTGTGGCTCCCTCAGATCACCTACATTCACCTCAAAATTGTCGCTGCAAAACATACATGATAGCGCATCAGCTACCAAATTATCTTTGCCCTTGATATGGTGAACATCAAATTTAAAACAAAATAGTGTTACTAGTCAACGCGCCAACAGTCCAGCTGGTTTATTGAATTTCAACAGCTTTAAGTATCTTGGTTGTCAATAAACAACTCGAATAGTGTGTGGTCTAAATAATCAAAAAAGTGCTCCATTTCCCATATGCAAGTAAGCTAGACACTCTTTTTCGTAGATGGTGTACTTCCTCTCCGCAACAGTCAAAAGTTTGCTAGCGTACACCATGAGAACAAAATCAGTGCCTTTCTTCTGGTTGAGCACTGCTCCTAAAGCAACAGAACTTGCGTCGCAATGAATATAAATTTTCTCTTCAAAATTTGGCAGTTGTAAAACTGGCATCTGTGTTAAACATAAACTCTGTGTTTTTACTCTTTAATAAATTTAAAGGTTCTGTAACATTAGAAAAATTCAGTATAAATTTCCCATTAAAAGTTGCCATGTCAAAAAAATTCCGAACCCTTCATGTTTTTAGGAACTGGAAAATTCACTGGGTCAGTACGCAACTGACCATTGGAAATTATGAAATCTAGATACCTGACGTGCTGTTTTGCCCAACTTATTTTGTCAGGGTTCACTGTCAACCAGCTTTTTGCAAAACCTTTAACACTTAAACACATGTGGGCCAGGTGCTCCTTTAAGGTGTTATTGTATATGCACACATCATGAACACAAAGTCATGAACATATTTTCCTAAAATCTGATACAAAACCTGCGACATGGCTTGAGGGCCGCAGTTGACCCTATCTGCAAACGAGTCCACTGATAAAGATTCCACTGGGTACAAAATGCCAAAGGTCCTCCAGAATTTTGGTGTAGCTCACATTGCAAAAATGCAGAATTAAGGTCCAACATGGTGAAATATTTGGCCTTACACAAATACTGAAGCACAGTTTGTAATACCAGTCAATATAATTTGACTCATGACACGTTTCAACAATGGTAATTAGATAACTTCAACTCATCAGCATAGCATAGCTTGCATCTGATCTCCACATAGTTTTCATTGTTGACCACGAGACATTGGTTATTGTAATGTTTATTACAGCAAGAATGGACGTCCCAGCCAGCAACTTGTACTGTTGACCAGCTCACCGGAGCTATGTACCTCAAGATATTGAGTACTATTAACCACCACTAGATGGCACTGTTAGTGTGTTTCTTGTCGCATTTCTTCCATTCTCCCAGCTGGCCGGTGACGTCACGCCAGAGAAGCTATGCTTTCGCTCCACCCCCCGCTCAGCGGCAACTCCTTGGTGCAAGAAACGCCACCCAATGAACATCGAGGCAGCTGGCCCAACAGAGTATAAAAGGAGAGTCAGAATTCGACTCAGGACCAGTCTGCAAACGACCAGTATTCAGTTTTCCACCTCACAAGCTGGAACTGAGCAGCCTGCACACTTGCCTCAACTTCTCATGCTAGCCGCCTGAGATCTACTGAGTTCCTCGATCTACTGAGCTCCTTGCTACACCTCTCCCTCTTCACTGCACTATCAGTGCAGAAGAGATGCCTAATCCTTGTACTGCTTCTATACCCTGCTTAGTAATCCAAGCACTGTGCCGAAGAAATCAGTGCCAAGTCATCTACACACTAGACACTGCGGCCCCTTCTGTGCAACAATGGTTGGGGAGTTCTAGTCAAGTTATTAGTTGTTTTCACAGCATTTCAACTACCTCTTACCCTCATAGCCTAGGCCCAGGTCACCTCTACCTGGTTTGCATAGACTTAGCTTTCCTGAAGCTCTTGCTATACATAGGAGGTAGTGCATCACCACATGTTTACTTCCAATCACACAGAATAAACATTGTGTCTGAACCAATCCCTGAGTACCACGTTCCTGTAGACATAGCACCTTTCCCAGTTGTCCTCATTCCTTGAGAGAAATGCAGGTGATCCTGGGAACTGTACTCAATCGAGTCAAGACACTGCTTGCCAACCAAAAACATTAGCAACGGCCAGCTTTTCTGAATGTTCTAGTAGACAGAATGGTGGAGCCCACATGTAGGTACTCTGCCTTTAGACCAACTTGTCAGTTCGGTGCGTAACCTTTTCCAGCGCAATTTCAGTGCCGGAAACGGGGTGTTCCCGGGATTGGGAAGACTCGGCTGGAGCAGCATACACCAACATGTAGGGATTGCAAACAGCGATGCCTGATTTTCATTGTTCACTGCGCTCAAAGCGCAGAGTATTGAAATAGGGTGACAGTTCGGTTGGCAGACGCTCACATGGTTCGACAAGTGTAAAGTACAGAAATCTTGCATTTTGCCTTACGGGCGTGAGTGTATGCTGTGTTACTCCAATGCCATGTTCCAGACGTAGTGGACTCTGAGAGAAAGTAAAGCAGGCGCTAATTGCCTCCGGGCATCTACAAGAGCTGACTCCCACTCTAGTCGCCTACATCAGACAGCTCACATCCAAGGAACAGGCTCAGGCACTGCCATCTTCTCGTCCCCGTCATTCCAGAGATACCAAAGAATCTGTTCCAGAGCCCCGCACATTCGAGGAAGAAGGTACAACCGTGGCTCGCTGAGTACCTCACTCAGCCAATCAGAAGAATCACCAAAAGATCCTATCCCCTATCTCACACCAGTTGCTCTGTCCCCACCCACAAGACTATACACAAGTACTCAGCATCCTCTAGTGCCTACTGCACCTACACGCACAATTGATCCGCCATAGGCCGGACCAAGTACCAGCAACACACTTCGCCCAGGTATACTGCCCAAAGCACTGAGCCTGAAACGGAAGATTACATTGCTAGAATTTGACTTTGTGCCCTGCCGCAAAGCTACCTGGCCAGTAATTTACATGGGGTGCGCCCCAGTGTCACGCAAGGACTAAATTACCCTAAGAACTCAGCCAGAATAGGGTGACCCTGTTTTAGCAGCCACCAAAGACTTCACCCCACTTGACACAGTTTCTCCCAGTCAACAGGCCATCAAGCATCAAAATTTTCTCATTGACTAAGCTACAGTCATTAATCAGATAGTATTTCACTGGCTGTTTTTTCGCATTGAGAAATAACAGGCTCGCGTACACACTGTACAAGTCTTCAATAATACCTTCTTGTTTTAATTTCAACAAAATTTGTTTAAAAATAGGGACCTTAGACGGAGGCACTCTGTACGGGAGGGACCGAAAACACAGGCTCACTGTGTCTCAATTTCAACACTATCTGGTTTTTGTTGTAATAACCCAACTTCATCATAACCATTTCATCAAACTCAGCTTTGATGTTTTCTATTTCTACCTCCAGCTGCTCCCCTAACTTAACCATCTGCACTTTCCTGCAGTACGATGGCTTATTTAATAACAGAACAGGAGACTCAGGAGAAAACACAAAATGCAAACATTTATTTTCAGGTCTACACAACACTGTCTCTCCCCCCCCTCCCCTACCACCAGAAAATCAATACTGAGTATGACTGGATACGATAAATATTTAAACAGCTGAAATCGCATCTTCCACAAATTATTTTCAACCTATGTAGAGAGACAACCATTAGGAATACATTCCCCAAGGCAGCTAGTCAACCATTCTAGGTTATACTTCGTCCATTGCGCTTCTGGTGTCAGAATGAGTATCTGCCTAGTTCTGGGGGCCTGACTCCTTGTGGACCAAGACCAAAGGGTTGTAGTTGTCAGCCATATTTAACCCAACGCTCTGTGTCCACTGCACTCCTGGCGCCGGGCACGAAGGGAGCACAGGGTACAACCTTGATCTGTCAACTACAACTTGCGGAAGTACACCTAGCTAGGGAAAAAATTTGTCTGCTTAAAACTTCTCAGGGCTGGTAGTAATCCACATTCTCATGCCCTTCTCCCGTTAGAGTGGTATTCAAAAGAGGGATAAAAAGGCAACTACCACCTCCAAGTACAAACAAGGGCTTAACCCAACCCCAACTGTACTTAGCAATCCTAGTCCCTGGGAACGAACTCAGGCCGCCCGTCGCTTGGAGAAGCTTCCAGCTCCTGTACCGTATTTGTTTGAGGCTCCAGTCAAAACTGCAGGGGAAACTCACCCTATTATTAAAGCCTTTCTGAGGGGTGTGAAAGTCCCTTTTGGCTTGGCTAACCCCTGGATCAGGGGATCAACAGTGACAGCCGCAGCCGACCTGTCAGTGCACCAGTTTTGGTTCCAGCACTAGCCAACCACCACAAGTGTTGCAGCAGTGTCAGCAGCCTCCACAGGCCACCAGTCGCCCAGGTATAAAGGTAAAAGTAAGTCTAATCAGATGAAAGGTCATACTTGCCAGCCCCGATTTTGTTCCAAGTTGGAAAGCCACACGGCCAATTGTTTATACTGGCAGGGCGCTGGTACATCATTGAATAAGAGAGTCAAAGTAACTTGGTGTGTATACCCTCAGAGCAAATAAATACAGCCTGATTTGGATCCACGTCAGTACGCGTGCTATTGCAAAATAACTGCAGTACAGAAACCGACTGAAGTAGTTCACTGTGACTGTAAAGTACTTTACAGTGTGCAAAGGTAACAAATAGCTACCGTGTTTGTAGTATGGTTGGTTGAACTGAGCACTGAATTGTTTTACAGGTAACCATAAAATGTTACTCTCTTAATCTGTGTACTATGCTTCATTTGTGCCTGCAATGAATATGAGTCCTGTCATGGTTATTTACTTAGTGCGTATAAGAAATTTTGGTGACTTATTTAGGTTTTTCATACTTTTCTGCAACAAATTCTCAAAGTTTTAACACAAAAATTTGTGCCTTTACTATAACCAATAAGGCTAGTATGTTTTTTCATCATTGGTTGAGAATGAATGTTTATGCCTTCAAGATCTTGGTATTGTTGTGAAGTTTGGAAAGTTGTGTTGATAATCTGAGAAGAAAAGTGCCAAAAATTTCCCAAAAGGATACAAACTTGACATGTCTCGCTTGAACTATCTGGTGTGCAAGTAGCTTTTGGGACTGTGCTAGGTCACTCACGCATTTATACTAAGAAATTAGTTTGGTTGTTTATTGGTCACAAGAGTTGGCCATGTGGGCTGTCGGGTGGGCACAAAGTCCGGTACTGTTGGTCGGATGATATGGTGGACCGGAACACTGGCCCTCTGGGGCAACGTTGACATACCAGAGTTTGACGTGCTTGGCTTCGGCGAAGCAGTAGTGACGCTGCAGGTAGGTCGGCTGGTCTCTGTTGTCTTCATGGCCTCGGCGATTGTGGACCTGCTGTAGTGTTCCGCTAGGTGTTGGTGATTCCTCTGCATTTCTTCCCAGCTGCCGAAGTGCGGATTGGCACGCCCGAGCCTGGTGTCGCTCCCGGTAACCAGGGTCCAGACCACCAGATGATCCTCGTCTGTCCTAGTAGGGGCGGATTAGAATACAAAACTCCCAACGGGAAAAGCCGGCTCCCGTGTGTCAAGCGGCTTGGGCTGATCGTGGAGGGGAATGAGGGAGGGTATCGAAGGAAAAACTAGGGAGGGGATCAAATCCTGCCAAGGAGCTAGCCAAATGTTCTGAGCAATCCATGGACGACACAAGGCGATGGCCCCACCGTCACAAAGATCAGTCCAGCAAAAGTTAAAGACTCAAGAACGGTACATGCACATGCCCACCTCCTCACACACAGAAAACCAGACTAAACAAACATGATGCAGCTTGCCTGGAGCAGTCTGGGGATTTGCACCCAGGGTTCAAGAAAGAGCAATACAACTTTACACAACAAAGACACATACAGCACTTACCTTTCAAAAACAATACAAATAAAATTTAATTTATTAAACAACAGTGGCAACAAAAATACGTTCACATAAAAATTATGTAGCGACATAAGTAGCTTCATTGCTACTTTAGTTACTACGTGGATACACTTTGCACTAATAAATGACAAATGTATAATTAAGTTGCCCCCTGAGTTTGTGAGATTTGAGGGTGTTAACAGGGTGGCACGTAGTGGACAAATCCACTGTTCCCCAGCAGGTGTGTAGGGAAAACATGCTCAATTTCATATAAAACAATGATAATGATTGGCTCCCTGTTAATGAATATGATTATGTTGTGGCAAAATAGAATACATTTTTGCCCTTGCACTTCGCACACAAAAAAAACACATGCATGCATACACTGGTGCACATGCACCCACATATGCACACATGCAGAAGGAGCTGCTGGAATGGGGATCCCCCACTGTTGTGGGCTGATCAGAAGCACTGGAGCAGTGTGGGTTGCCAAGACTATCACTGGGTGTGCGATCCCAACCAAGGCCAGGCCATAGCACTTAAGCAAATACCCCCACCATCACCCAGGTGCTCCGGTAGGGATACAACTCAGATGTACCATCTCTCCCTGATTGAGAAGTGTTGCTAGTGGTCATGGCTCGTCTATTCGATTTCTCCAGTACATGTATACCTGGTAGGAATAAAATATCTGGCTGTGTATTCAACTTGGACCCGCCTGAGGGGGAGTCTCCAGTTGTAGCTAATTTCGGAATAAGAATAATTTCCCATTTCCAGTCGGCAGTACTCAGCTCGAGGTTCTCCCAGTAATTGGTAACAGATTACTCTATGAATGAGACTTGAGGGTACGAGAAACAAAGCCGTGTTTATTAAGAACTTATTAAACACAGTGACATGTGCTCTCCTGCCAGGCAGACCGGTGGTTGGAAGTAATCCTACAGTAACCAGGTGTAAATGACCTGGTCCTAAGCTAAGTGGGGAAGTGAAAACTAACAAAAATTACTTAGATACAAACCTAACTCTAAATAGTGGGTGCTTGTAGGAGACAAAGACGAATTACGTGTGGTATGCATTGTTGCTACAGAAAGCTTCTGGTAGCTACTGGCGTCGCTGGAGCATCCGGTAGCGGGGCTGCAGAGCTCTTACGGCGACGTCAGTGGTGGCAGCCTCTGGTGGCTGCTGAAGATTGTTGACCACAGCCTCTGGAAGGGATGTTGAAAGTCTCGTAGTAGTCTAGACTCCAGCACCCAGGTGCTCGGAGAAGACTGCAAGAACAACTGGCAAGGACTGCTGCACACTGCCTTATATAACGAAGCAGCATGTGTTGTGGTGGCCATGGGGGAGGGCGTGTTACGTCCCTCAGGTGGGAGGCTGGAGTGGGGGTAGCATCCTCTGGTCATCTCTCAGTCTTCGCGTATCCTCGGTGGCGCTCATGCATGGCCCGAGGCGAATGATGGCTTGTAGGCTCTCAGCGAAGGGAGAGAGGAGGGTAACACGCCACTGTCTTTCACAACTCCTCGTATCCACGTGTCTGGCTGCCCTCCAGGATTGTGGCAGACCGTTACTTCAGTGTACGAAATGGCGTGGGGTTTGAATCTCATGTGTGTAGAAGTAGTACACTAGGGTTGTAGTGAGAGGAGTTGTAATCATTTGTAGTTAATTGGTATAAGCGACATGTGTCAAATGTTACTCATACCAGTTGGGGCAAGCTCTATGGTTATGTTAGTGCTCTGTATGTTGGCTGACTTGACAAGCTCTTTGCGGACAAAGTTGTGAAAGGCCGCAGTGTCGATTAAAGCAACAGTTTAGACACTTGAAACACATACAGATACCCGTAATAAATGGTCAACAGTAGTACTCACTTGTCCCAGATAGGTTTTGATTGGGTTGGTTACCTCAGGTGGGGCTGCTGGTGTTGTCATTCTGGCGGAGTAGGGGAGCCCCTGTGGTGGCCCGACCCCGTTGGTGTGTTTCCCGTCACTGCTGGGATCCTGTTTGGGCACAACCAGTGCTAGTGATACTGCTTATCTGTGCAAATGCAGCACCGTGGTGGTTGATGTGGAGCTTCACTGTTGGTGGCACGCTGCAACTGAGTAGGTGCGGCGCTTGTTCCACTGTTCCTTGTAGTGTTGCAGTGTTATCTCCTCGCGTGCTCCCAGTCACGTGTGCAGGTGAATTGCGCGGGCTGCTCAAACCCAGGCACGGCGTGTTTACGTTATTTTCTGCACTGTCTCTGTTCACTCCCGGCATTTTTAAAGTCCCATGAGTCCATGTAATAACTGTGCCTTGGCTCAGTCACGCGCTATATTTACTGTAGCCCTGGTAAACCTCTGTACATCCTTGTACACCATGGAGTGCAGAGCCGGGCAATACACTGGAAGTACCGTTTCAACTATGGACTCCAACACGTCTTCAGGTTGTAGGTGTTGGTAGTGTCGGTTGGCGAGGCTGATTTTCCTGCTTACAAACGTCTCCAGATTTTCACCTTGTTTCTGCTCCTGAGTAAACAATGTCAGCTGTTGTTTAAGCGTGTTGTAGGTGCTAGCGTAGCGGGCTGTGAACTTCGTAGCAAACTGCACCCAGGACATGTTGTATTCAGTAACCGATCACCACCAATCTCTTGTGTCACCTGACAGCTGTGTGCCTATGGCGTTAGGCCACTCTTCCACGCTGACTCCGTACCTCTGCAGCCTGCTGGTATATTCCGCTAGGAAGGTCTTGGAATCCTCTGTCCCCTTCCTGGAAAATGTTGGGAGCATCTGGAAGTGTGTTGGCATCATGGTCGTCTGCTGTTCCAGACATCTCATTGGTGAACATTCTCGACTACTTCTTCCCCGGGGCATTGGGGTGTGCACAACACAAGTCAATCGTGCCACTCATCCCTTTGTGGCAGCTGCATGTCACTGTTAGGATTCCTTATGTCCGGTAGCGTGTTGTTGACATTGAGTGGCACACATTCTTTGCAGAAGAAGTTCCCTTTGCGGAAGCTGTTCGAGTCATTGTCACTCACGCATTTAGGGTGGTATTGGTTACTGCACAGATTACACACAATGACGACACAGCCTGTTTCTCTGCATCTTCTAGCTTGGCACTCGCATATGCGGCTTCCTACAGGCGGTAAAAAAGCGTTGGGCTCAATCAGATGTGTAGATTCAGCCTGGTTGACATTGTACGTTCCGTTACCTGTGGCGCTCGTACACTCATGACATTGGAAGACATTGCGGCATACGGTAGGCCATTTCTCCTCAGACAAGCAGGTAAAGTGTGTTCCCAAATGGCATATCTCACAGCAGATGATGTTGTTACCAGGATCATCACAGCCCAGTTGTGTACAGCATGCTGCCCTGCTTGTTGATGCTGTTGTTGGTGCGAACAATACACTCCGTGCTTTGGGTCTGCAGTGGCAGATGTTCACCTGTAGGTCGTATTTAGCGCATGGATCCAGCAAAACGGTCCTTCCACATGATGCACATATCTCACCCGTGTTCCACATGTTGGCCTGTGATTACATTATAGCACTCGTGGATGGACGTAAAACCACGCACACAAAGGGTTTCTTCGGGGTTTTCCTGGTAAACCTGACCTGTTGGGGTGTGGTGGTCAGCGCGCGACCGGACCGTACCATGCACGCCAGGTTGTAGGCATGTGGTGACGTAGAAGGAAAGTCCCAGTACGCGAGGATGTCACAGGTATCTCCGCCCTACGAGACACAAGGGGGTTCGATACTCGCACAAGATGGCGGTCAGCTCACTGTCCCACGTGCTTCCGGGAACAATGGTGGACTTCCGGTACACGCAAGTTTCCACCACATGCTCAACATTTCCGCAATGCCTGCCTTCTGCCATTAAGTTGCGGCGCCATGTGATGTGGCTTGCAGCTTGTGAGGGGTGTACAATGCCAGATTACCTTACAAACTTTCCAGATCATCGATGGATGCAGATACAGATGTTGACATTCCAAGGGCGCAAGCTCCTCTACAGGCTCGGAGGAGCACGAGATCTTGTTGTCAGGGTCGTTTACAGGTCGACAGCCTGTGGCGGCATGTCTTTTATAAGTTAATTAGAGAGTCATGGCTTTAACTTATACTGCTTAGCACGTGGTCAGCAACCACGTGGTACACTCACTGGATAGGGCCAGTTCCCGAGGTGGAAGTTGGTTAAATTACTGAATAAGACATGAGTTCCAGTGAAGCGAGATATATTACCAGAAAGAGTACACATGGTAACGTACAATTCCCCATGTCTGAAGTGGGCCTGGCACACGAGGCCTGCCAGGGGCCTATGCTGCAAAATGGTTTAACAGTGCAAAAAAAATTACGGTATGAAACTCTCCGGGGACGCGAGTCAGCGAAGAGGAGGATCGGCACACACGAGCAAAAGAGATACGAAAGGTTCTGGTAAAATTAAAAGTTTAAACTATTGACACCCTACATGATACAAACACTTGATGAAGCTCCCATGGCGCACAGCACAGAGCGCACACATTCACTCTTAAAGACCCACTAGACTAGACTGAAGATAGTGGCATGTATGTACCGTTAGCAACGGACACCTTCCCGCCATCTTGTGGGAAATTTGACAAAATGCGAAAAGCAACACTTTACAAACAAGATCAATTGCAGGCAAGAAAATAATTCTGAAATTATTTTACGTATTTCTTGGCTGTTAAATATCTTCAGGAAAGCCTTTTATATCTGTTGCTAAGCATCTCGTAAAAATATGTTCCACTGTTAAATGCCGAGACAGAAAAGCAAAAGATACAAATACATTTTAAATTAAATTACAAAACAAGTAACACACAAACACCCTTTAAGAACAGCGTTATTAAATAAAGCAAAATTTAATATACAAGCTGTTGGAAATTTGCTCTGTAAGCTTGGAAATATGGCTGCCGGAACTGCAAGTGTTTTGAATGTATATTTTGTTAAAACATGAAATCCTTACCTGTGCTTTAAAAACAAAACAATACAAAACAAAAGACTTGAAAAATTACAAAAAGAATTATGAGCGTTCCAAATTGTGTCTGTGTGAACACAAGTAAACCATGTAGGTGGGCACTCAATAATAAATTAAATTTTAAGGTAGGGATGCAAGGAGGAGATCACACTACCTCGGGCATGCATTAGACTGTGCTTTAAGGAGTCACACTTAAACACAAAAAGAAACAGGTAAGCCGCCGGTTACTCTTGGTAAGCGGGTCTTTTAGACACTGAATGATTCACTGACTCGTTCATGCGTGAATGGCATGCTACACAAAACACACTTGTACACGTCGTGCGGTTAATGCAGCAGCGAGCACTATCAGTCTGCCCCCCGAGTGAAGCACAGAGCGAGGACGGCGTCAAATATTTATTTAGTCTGATGGTAATCTGCAGTTATAATGATTTGCACCACTATTTTCCCAGCATGCAATTTACATGAATTTTATTAACATAGCAAATGGTAGCATCTGCATGATTACAATCCACACAGCCACGCTTGTCTGAAAATGGTAGCTACAAGTGTGATTAAACAATTATTACCACGTTAGTAATCACGTATTTTTTAAAAAATTGATTTTTGTACGTGCTACATTTTATGTTAATATCTCTGTTATGTGTCTTGAGAAATTCTTTCTCTACGGCAAAGAAAAAGGTAACCTTGCTTTCTACTTTTGTATTTAATTGTGTTGTTGCTATGTTTAATCTAGTCACATTATGTGACAACCTTCGTTATTCAGCCGCCGTGCTACTTTCATGTTTCATTGGCTGACGTGTGCAGCCGTCTTGCCTGGCCTAGTGTTTGTTTATTTTGTTTTTAAGTGCACAG
The DNA here is from genome assembly GCA_029891345.1 of Dryococelus australis. NCBI lineage: Eukaryota > Metazoa > Arthropoda > Insecta > Phasmatodea > Phasmatidae > Dryococelus > Dryococelus australis. The sequence goes on from CM056998.1 coordinate 109,287,018, forward strand.
TAATTACATGTTAGAGACTGCAATTACTAGCCTACAATATTTCTATTTTATTTAGGTTTTTGGTATAGCCTAATAAAATTTTCTTGTGTACATTACGTGCACTTGGTTACGTGAACAGTTAGCTTGTAAGTAATGAGTGAATTTTGGGCAGAAAACAAAACACGCAGTTGTTTTGTTAGCTCGTTAGTTGTTTAAATAAAGAAAACAAAATATGCTAAAGTTAGTTTTTAAGTTTGTTAAAATGGATAGTGTCGTCTTCCCGAAGTACATGCTCAAGGACAAATTAATATATGAGCTACATTCGCATAATCTAGACTAGGGATGGGTCGATACCACATTTTCTCGATACTCGATACCTGTTTCCATACCGAAACATTCTAACTATACTCCATACAGATTCTTTTCTCGATACCAAATAAAAATTGTCATGAACACAAAACAACTTGGCCGAGAAATTTGTTCATTTTAGTGGTGGTGTGGACGCACACTGAATCTGTATAAAAACCCACATTACACTTGAAACCAATAGAGGACAACCTGTAACTCACACATCCTTAACCAATGATAAACCGACACTGTCTCGTTCGATTCTATAGAATCACGTTTTCATAGTGAAAGCTGTAATCAGACTTTGAGGGAAATGATAGATCAGTACACACTTGTTACGTCACTGTTTTTTAAATTTTATTTTCCGACTTCAAGGAAATTACTGTAACGCTTGTTTACTAAGACATCTGATAACCGAGAGTGAATTGTGTTACCAGCATGGCAATTTTCCATCTGTCCAGTTCAACGCTTGGCGCAAGGTGTGGCTTCGCTTCCTCCCCTTTACGTGCCTGGCGAGAGGGGAAGTGGTTGCTTAGCACCTACCATGGCACCCTTTATACTTTTGTTTCTTCTTGAGGGAGGGAAACTACAACTCATCACTGTACTTCCAGCTTCGGTTCTTCCAAAAGTTCCCCTCCCGAATGTTCCATGTGTTGTGACGGGGCTGGAGTAAATGATTCATTGACTGTTTTCCACTTTACAGTATTTAAAAACTGTGTGACTGTTACACTGATGTAATACTTATGCGATAAAACACAGTTTTAGAGATGGTTCCAAATCCCACTGAGCAGACATTATTGATACTTTGTGGCCGATTCCACAGATAGCACCGATACAAATAATTTTATTTGTAATTTTTTACATGGTGTCCGAGAGCAACAAAAGACTTATCACATCTGGAAATATGCACTTCACACAGTTTGCAAATGGCTTTGTGGGGAGCCATCTTATAACATTAAAATACTCCCAAACTTCACTTCTTCTGTTTCCTTCCACATCAGATTACAAGTTAGTTTGATTGGAATTAATTACACTGTGTTAATGATATAACATACAAAACTAAAATAGCTATATGTCCACCATTTTGATATCAGACATACCTAAAACATACCAGTTAACATCACCTGCCGCAATACTCTTTTTGCCATATTTGGTAGGAATTGGTCAACTATTTTCCGAGATATGATATAAAAACTTTATTTATTCATGTAGCAGTAATGGAGGACAAAAGAGGCTCCATGTAGACATATTTGATGTTTTAGATTTATATACCTATATACTGCCAGCAAACAAAGTTAAGTTGGAATTGATTGAATGGTTTCAAAGACATAGCATACTATGTTAAAATAGCTAGATGGCTGCCATTTTCAAAATAAGTGTCTGACATACTTGAAACATATTTGTATATATCAACTGCCACAGTACTACTTGTTTGCCAAATTTGGTAGGAATCTGCCAATTGTTTACCGAGATATTACACAAAAACTTCACCACTGAAATCAATATTTGCACTTTGTGCTGTCAGCATACAAAATTTGGTTTAAATCGGTTGAATGGTTTTTGAGATATGACATATCACCCTAAATATTTTAATGGCAGCCATTTTGAAAATAAATGCCCAGCATGGCCGATAACTATAAAATTCATGTGTCCTTACTTATTACTATACGTGTACCGAGTTTAGTGAAATTAAGTTCATGCATTCAAAAATATGATAATTATCTCATTAGGGTTGATGAAATGAATTGGTTGGACCATGGCAGATTGTAACAGATAGCAATTTTGGGCTTATTGGCTGATGTATCGGAATTGGCATCGGTATCTGTCCATCCCTACACAGTCTGCAAATATTATGTACATTTTGTAATTTTGTGCTTGATGAAAAAAAAAGGTCAAGTTAAATAACATTACCACAATGTTAAAATTCGATACTTTCTGATATTCTCATACAATACTCGATACTATAAAGTATCGCAGCATCAAGGATACCATCCCTAATCTAAACTTCTCTGGAGATATGCAACCGCTAAGTAAAAAAGGTACACGTGGCATTAAAACATTGTATTCCGTTCTCAGCAAAATACGTCAGACAAATTGATTTGATGGACGAGTTTACCATCTGCACAAAAACATATCTGAACTGAATGACACAGTTGCTTGACAAGGTTAACTAACATATGTCACGCATAGGTTAACTGTACTTCAGTTATTAGGTCAGGGCCAGATACATGTTATGTCCTTGACAGAAATTAAAAATTTTTTGGTAAAGATAAACAAGAATTACAGAATTATAAAAAATGCATTTAGAAGTTTTGGCAAGTGAAACACAGCTGCCAACAACTGTTTTGATCACAGCTGGTTGTTTTGAAACTAGCAGTGTGCAAAAGTAACTAACTTAGCCATTTTCAGGGCAACCAGAAAAAGGGATTTGTGTCCGCATAGTAAGTGTGGAACCGTTTACATCGGGGTCATTATCTTCACATTCATCCACCACACCTACCCCGCCACCCATCCTTACTGCTCACACTTTGTCCTCCCTCATCCACCTAACCCCATCCCTACTATGGCAGTACACAAGGTAATGAGGATAACATTACTTCTGTAGTGGTAGTTTTCACTAATGCAAACAAATTTAAGTACCACTTCTGACATTCCCCTCTCATCCCCCCCTCCCAACCTCCCCTCATTTCATTTCAATCCATCCAGCCTTCAGCAAATTTTTGGTAACGAATCACCCAATCCAATTTTGAGACAACCACTCATCAGCTTCCTTACATCCCATCATCCACCCAGCCACCCCTAACCACCCCTCAGTTCACATTACCAACCCCTTCCCTATCAGGCTAGCCATACATCACAGGCACTCACATTACATCTGGTTACAGTCACATTGCACTCTCTCACCACCGCTTTTACATCAGGCCTACCCTCATATACCCCTCCAGCCATTTCACAACACCCCTCAACTCCCCTTCCTGCCCAATCACATTCTTTCAGAATTACAGTCAAACCAACATCATCAAACCTTTGGCATTCAATCCATTGCCACCTTACACCACTCAGCTCATCTCACCATGTTGCACCCCTACCTCTTCAGCATTCTCAGCCACATCCCATATTCACCCCTCATGCTTCACCCTCATTTTCAGCATATGGCAAGCTCTCCCATCCTTTGGAGAGGATTTTGACAGTTATCCCAGTGGATTAAATATCCACCGATTGTTGAAATTTTTGATAGAACTAATTAGGATTAAACAGAAAGGTAGCATACTAGATAATCAGTTGCTGGAAATCATTTTTCCAATCACTCGTTCTCCCTTGAGTGACAGAACGACCCTAACAATTGCGAATAATTTTAGCTTTGATCAATATCACCAAGATACCCTTGATCATTTTATTCCAACCAGAATGCACGTCAATATTAGGCTGGAATGGTTTAACAGGTTAAAGCAGCACTCTGAGCCCTTGGCCAACTTATAGCTGATGTTAAAGAAGCAGCTATGGTTCTGCGTTTGTACACGTCAGAGGTTGAAATAGTCCCAACCACCTTGGATGGACTGAACCCTACAGAGCGCTCACGTGCTATCTTTGAAAATAGACCACACACATTTGCAGAGTTAGAGGTATTGTATAAACTCAACAAATGTGGCTTTTTCTGATCAGTCAAGAGATAAGTCATCTTTTCAATTCAAAAAGCTACCACCTCATTTCACAAGGAAAAAAAATTGACAAGAAAGAAGTGTCTGAAAGTAAAGATTCTGCTAGTGTAAGTCCAAAAGAGAAACCCAAAGATCAGTTGGAAACTCCTAAGAAATTGGATAAAATATGTTAGTTTTGTACACAACCAGGGCATTTCTGAAAACAGGACAGAAGACTGCAAGAGAGATTGAAAGCAAAAAAGGATACAAAAAACTCTAAGGGCAGTGGTCTAGACCACAACAGAAAAGGTTTAGATCACCTAAAAAACAAAAACTTTCCAAAAAACAAAAATCATAAAAAGAAAAAACTGGATACAGAGATACAGTCAGTGTGTGTTATAAAAAATTTTGTTGAAAATGATGTAGGAAATAAATGGCATTGTTTTAGCGACAGAAAATGTAGGAAATGTACGAAAAATGGTCAGCAATGCTGAGATTCAACTCGGACATATCTCTGCTAGTAAAACTGAGCCCCACGGGGTGTTTACATACTCCCCAAAGCCTGGTTGGTTATGGTTTGACTCCTGGCTAGATTAACTTGGTTCTCAGGGTCGTACTGACCTGGCTGCTGAGGGCAGACAGCACTGGGTTGCAGAACAACTGGCTAGGTTCAGAGGCAGTAGCTACGCTCTTAACTCTCCACCTTGCACCACTCCTATCTGTGAATGGATTATGGGGAGGTACTACAGTCTACCACACAAAGGAAGAGCAGGTGATAAATTCCCTAGCTATGTGTGCAGCCAGTCGGGACTAGGCCACCCAGAATCAGCCCTCCTGCTCCAACTGGCAAAGATAACAACATGGGGGTGGAGTGAGTTGGCTGATCTGGATGTCTAGCCGCTTTGTGGATTGTATTACTTGTGGTTAGGGCTTCTGCCGTACGTGCACATCAGGTACCTTTGCATACCTGGTCCACTGTATGGGTGACAATCTAATGGGTATGTATTGCAACATACGTGCGCCCTTTTAAGGGAGCCCGCTGTCCTACACTATTTTAGTAAAGAGGTTTCAAGATGCTGTCTTCTGCCTTTCCTTAGTAGGTTTGCCATCTGCTGGGATAGAAGTCACAATCACCCTAGAAATAAGTACTCGGGGTAAGGTAAGATCACATGTATACTACCCAGAGGAATAAACATGATGGCCCTTACTAACTCCTATCAATCAATGAACTGTAATGAAAGTAAGCTATGGTAAACCAGGTGAAGGGGACCTTTGGCTAAACTAAACAAGAGCAGAAAAATGTTAGGTAGCTATGATAACAATTGACCTAAACTAATCTATGCTGCTGTCCAGAAGGAACTCGGGGTTTACTACCAAAGCGGTAGTGAGAGTAAAATGGGGAGACAAAAACTTCTTCGGGGGTCACTGGGCAAAGGCATAGAAGACTTTTGGAAGGTAGCGGTGGTTCTTCGTGAGGAAGGTGGTGGGCAGAGAGCTCCAGCACACGAGGTGGTGGAGCAAAGTGCAGGGTATCAACTGTCATTTTGGAGCTCTGCGCTCGCATATATAGAATGCTAGCTGCAGGTCCTTCGGCTCCCTTCGGCCGGTCAGGTATCTTCAGGCTAGAGCTCCTCCCCTAGTGGCAGAGGCCGCATTTTCTTGGGGAAGGCTGAAAGTATGGTTTTCCTTGTATGCGGTCTGCATCGCTCCCACAAGCTTAAGGGCAGCACTGGGCTGCGGGGGTGATTAACGGACACGTGGCATTTGACATAGTGGCACAGATGACCTTGACTGCCATGTCCTTGGGTGCGCCTTGCCTAGAGGGCATGCTGGTGGGCTCTGGAAGCAATTCTTCCTGAGTTCAAACATTTGCTCGGGGTGACGTGATGTCACATGAAGATTAGGCAAAGTCATATTTAGTAATTATATCAGTACGCATCACATGTCATAGTTATGTTAAAGTTATTTATTAAAAAAAATATATAAACACGAGTATAAATACAAAAACTTGTAATCATGGCAGAATATAAAATATAAATCCATTGTCCACCTATTTTATATAAAAAAAATTATTTATTAAACTATTTAAAATAAGATCATTAAAAGATATTTACTGTGGAGATCAAATATAAAGAGGGATGTTGTATTCTGAAACATTTAAGGAATTAATCGGTACGAAGTAAACATTCTATAATTACCTAAAAATTGTATGGCAAATATTTGATCATCTCAGTAATATCCTGGAGGTTTATGGAAAACTATTATAAATACACATGTGGAACTTGGACAGTTACCAAAATTTTTTAGAATTTCTAGCCAAGAATACTGAAACTGTTTAAAAATATTCTAGCACATTCCAATAAAAAATACTGTATTTTGGCGTGTATAGGCCGCACCATAAGTTTTTGATGAAAAATTAGGGATAATTAATATTTCAGGTATAGACAGCACTAAATTTTTGTATTCCTGTAAATATTGTTCAGTCACAACGTCCTACAAACATAATAAATTCCAACTTAATTTCTTCTCTACAAAACATTGTGACAGAAAATTTGTGTTAAGTTGCCAATTTTTACGAATATACATTGCGCTATTACTATACCACAGCAACATGTTACACAAAATGGCATCTTATTAATGTGCACTTGTAGAGCCACAGCGGGCATGCAAACTACGTAAGATATCATTTTCTTGTACAGTAGAGACATTTTTTTCTTATGTATGACATCTATGGGTGAGCTCCAACATGTTTACATTTTACACGTGCGGTATGAAGGTTATTTTATTTATGAACTCAAGTGAACAAATAACTGCACAAGCGTATTTTTATTTAATTTTTAATTCTTTCCTTTCCCTTCTTCATTTCTGCCTTTAAGAATCAAAACATTAAAATGTACTGTATCTTGACAAATTTCCTAACATGTTTTAGGGAAAAAATTGTCCAAAAAAATTTTTATGGATATATCTCGTATATAAGCTGCACCCCACTTTTTGTAGTAATTTTTTTTTAATGTGCGGCCTATACACGCCGAAACACGATACTATATTTACATTACTTTGAAACATACTTTAACAATCTCCAAATAACTTTTTTCTTAAAGTTTATTTTTGTTAAAGATTTCTCCTCCCCTCCCCTACTCCCTACTTTTTATAAACTTATATACGTAATAACTGTCTATTACTGGCCAATTATATGTACCAAGTTCTACAGGGAAGGTTAAAGCACAATACACACACTAGTTTTTTTTATTTATTAAATAATTAACAAATTTGTTTACAGTCCATACATAATTAGCAGCTCAGTTTGAACTGGCTTGCAGGTTGTATAACCTACTGTAGGTGCCATTTAAAGCTATGAGTTGCGTGTGAGATCCTTGCTCTACAATGCGACCATCCCCAAATACATAGATGGTGTCTGAGTCCTTTATTGTCGACAGGCGGTGGGCAACCATGACACATGTTCGACGGTGCTTTGTTCTGTCCAATGCTTCTTGCACAACCTACATCGGGAAGAAAGAAAAGTATGTTTGTCTACAGCTGGAAACAAAGCAATAAAGTATTATTTCCACATATTTTCAAACTTTCTATTGAAGATACATTTCCTACAAAACATATAATGAAAAACTTGTTGACCATCACATCCAAACATAACTTATATTTGAGAAACACTTACATACGTCTACTTATGACAATTAACCCAATAAATGTCTTCTCCATTTTATTAGGCCAGAATGCATATTTTTCTGCTCCATAGAAAGTTGTTAATGAGAAAACCAATAATACAGGTATAACAATTTTTTTATTTTCAATATTTAGTGAAAATTACAATTATAAAAAATACGGGACAGCATTTACATTATTAAACCAGGCTACAAGGAACTACTTGCAGATGAGAAATTGTTCACGTGCCGTCTGCGGAAAGGATTACGGGACTAGACAGACGTTGACCTTACTGATTGGATGTCTAGACTCACTCGCCCTTGCCTATGGGTAATCCTGTATACGAAGTCGGCCGGGTAGGTCGTTGGAACAATATGTAACTGTCTGAGTTGGCTAGAGCCTTCTGAGAAGAGAGGATTTGTGCTGGCGCTGGCTTACTTGCTGCAGGCCGGTATCGTGGGTATCTGCTGGTAGCGTTCTGAGTCCTGTCAGGGGGTGGCTGGTGGTCGAACTAGTTCTGGTTGATCCCGGGTTTGCCTGGTTCCTAGTGGTGGCAGCAGGCTTCGACGGTCGGAAAATGGCATCTGCGATGTCCAAGCCCACGGGCAGTCGAAGGCGTAGGTGGTCTATGATGGAGTACGGGGTCCCACTGGTCTTCTGGGGTGGCTCAAATAGATGTTTGATAGTGATGGGGGTGAGGCCTCTGCAGTCGGCGGGTGGCTTGTGCCTGATCCTGAGGGGAAGAGTATTATCTGAAGGCTGACTAGGATGGATTGCTTGACAACTGATTGGCTGTAGGAGCAGTAGTTGCCTTCTTGTCTGCCCACTTTGTCCCTCCTTGTCGGGTGAAGGTTATGGTGTAGGTTCTATGATTCAACACAACAAGATAGGTGCAAGTGACAGAATTCCCGAGCTAAAAGTACCCAGAGGCAATGAAGTTACGCCACGTCAGTCCTATCACTCAAACCGGCGAATTGCACATGGTGGATGGAGAGGGTTAGCTGACTTGGGATGGTTTTACTGCTTCATCGTCAGCCGCTTATATGTGACCGGGTCATGACTCATAAGACCTGGCACTCCAACAGGCAAATTGTACACGGTGGATGGAGTGAGTTAGCTGACTCGGGTGGCCTAATTGCTTCCTTGCGGAGTGTACCTAGTAGGGGGCTCTACCGTACGTGTGCATCAAGTGTCTTTGCGCACTTGGCCTACTGTATGGATGGCTGACGAACTTGTGGTGTGTGTTGACGTACATGCTTCCTAGTCAGGGGAGCTCACAGTCCTATGCTAATATAGGAAATCAGGTTTAAAAGGTGGTGTCATGTGCCTCTCCCTAGAGGGATGGCATTTATGAGGTAAGAATTCACCCGAGAATTAGAAAACAGTGGTTAAGACACAGATGTATTTATTCCAAAGATAATAAACATGGTGATCCAAACTAACTACTAGGCTGATCCAAACTAACTACTAGGCTAATCCAAACTAACTACTAGGCTCTTGTGGTTCTCAAGCAACTGGCGGAAGTTACATTAAAAAAGGTGAAGTGGATCTGCTGGTAAATAAAAGCTAGAGCAACGAAATAAGGAAGCTGTGAGAACAGCTCTAATCCTACTATTGACTAGTGTTGACTTAAAAGGGACTGGGGTAACTGCTCCAAAGTAAAGTGTGTGTAAGCGGGGGTCGAAAATCTCTTCTAGACGTAGCTGGTTTTTGTAGAGACATAGGGAGCAGCGAGCTCTATCATGGCTGTAGTGTAGAGCTAGCTGTTGAACAATCAAGGTAGAGCAATGACAACTGGCATTCTGGGGCGTGGCTGACTTTATATGCAGTGCGACGGCGCTCAGCTTTGACTTCCTTCAGCCTGGGCGTCTTCGACAGGGTTGTCCCCTCCCTTTATGGCCAGCACAGCCCTTACTGTACTCTCTTGGAGAAGCAATGAAGCGGGGTATTTCCTTGTGTGCGGGCGGTATCCAGCGCTGGCTTCTTTGGGCTGGCTAGGCAGGGGCTATTGACTGATGTGCGTGTTTGAAATAACTGACAATGCATGTTCATCTGCCATTTCTGGGTGTCCCAGGTTGGGAGCATGCCTCCGAGTTCGATTCTCTGTTGAGTTGCTATGAAGTCGAACGTGATGAAGAGTTGAAGTAAAAAATAAAAAGATTGCCATTTATACGTCATGCGTCAATTCGTCCCCCTCTGTTGCGACGTAAACTCATCTCGTAGAATTCAGGCATAGAAGTGATGTAGTACTATCGCTGAAAGTGGTTAACGTTGCCATCTGTACCTCCTGCTGTTCTGTGGATGCGCTTGGGGCTGGAGTGTGGCGAACCAATTTTCCCCGTAGTGCTGTCTCCCTCTTCCACGCAGATGATGGATGAGACGAGTGGCCTACTAATGGCTTTAACCCCCTGTGGAAAGTGTGTTATGGGATTAGTTCTGGTGTTGGGTGAGTGCAAGCGCTCTTCTTGTTTACATAAAAACGTATCGCTAATGGGAAATGAATTACAAGGGCCGAAATAGTTACAGTATTCACATCATTTACCACATAATTATTAAATATAATGTTTTTAAGCGTACAAATGTTTTCTTTCCACAACAGACTGCATATCAAGTCCTCAAAGCTTTTATATCAATTTCCCAGTGTGGTGAGATCCTCAGTGACGTCACAGTCACTGACACATAAAACACTTAATTAATCACGGGGATGTCACCAACATGTTGTTAATCAGGAAATTGTATTTTTGTAGCATATTCATTAGCACTAAGAGGGTCCATTTTCTTTTTCACATAATTTTTGGTGCCAGCTTCAGCAGTCAGGCCTGCAGCATTGGAGTGGAATTTCGCTTCTCACGGATCCGCTCTGCACCTTCAACTTTTGCTTTAATCACTTTCTTTATCAATAGTAACGTAATAAATTGGAACATTTGTGTATTTAGCACCGAGGAGATGACCGTCTACCTCCTTGTAACTTTTACCAGGGTTTAACACACTACGCATCTTTTCTGTAATTTCCATGGCTTAGGCCACTTTCACAGTATTGGTCACTGACAGACCAGAGTGCCAGGTCCATATCAATTTGGTATAGCAACACCACTGTTTATGTAACGAAAGAAGTAAGTAAACGTCTTGACTAACCACAAGTGTTTCATTAACTTTATCCCTTGGGATACTTCGGGCAATGTACCCTATTGCAGATTCAATTAAATATAAGTAAGGCCTGTGAGGTGGCCTAGAAACTTGCCA